>CM038228.1:43556748-43653998 GCA_021442155.1 Cymbidium sinense
TTTACCGATAAAGTCATTGACATTTTAAAGAGGCTTCATCTCAAATTCATTAGACTCCATGAATTCAAGAAGACTCAATACCATTACCTCAATCCTGCCGGGAGAGAGAAGCAAGCTTTCTTTCCGGGTGGGCGGCATTCCTTTCACCCCGATGAAGTTGCGTAATTGTAGGGATGCCAAACAGGGGAGAAGGTCTTATGGTAAATCTCCACCGCCGCAGCTCAGCCAAAGGACTATAAGACTATGCTTGAGCATGGATACTTCATGCGGCACAGCTTTGTGCCAGCTTGTACATACGCTCATCAAATCTTTTTTTTTTGTATATCACAACTATAGGGTGGCATCGAAATTGATTACCTATGCCGATGACATAGATAAATTTGTGAATACAATCGGCGAGGCCATGGTTTCCTAGTTTCATAATTTGATGGTATTACATCAAAGATTCATACCCGAGACACCGGTACATGAGTGGATTTGTCACTCTTCTTATGGTATGTTTCATATCTTGGTTATGTATTATTTGATGCATTGAAGTTAACTTACATAAATATTAATTGTAGATCTGAGCACATAAGCATCATGAGGCCGCCATCTCCATTTGCAAAGTCACGTATGCTGCGATGGCAAAAATAAAGTTTCCAGATGAAGCCTTCACTGGTTTAGAGGACACCAGGTGACATATAATAATATCACTTAGTTCATATAATTATGTATTTATTTATGTTGTAGTTATCACATTTTCTTATCGATTTAACACAAGTATGCCTTCCATTCGAGGACATATCAGAAGAGGAGACCTGGCTCCTTGAATCATTTTCCCCTGGCCAACATGCAATACATGTTGAGCGATAGCAATCTTCTAAGTCCACTGAGTTCACATTGAATCTCCATATGTCTCTATATTCTCCCCCATCCTAGTGTATCTAGCCTGCCTCGCTACTACCCCCACGTAAGGCTTTGTGTGGAGAGGATACTTGAGTTTTAGGGACTTGAAAGATATAGTATCTTTTCAAGCAACAATGACAGAGAATGGATGGGATTGATTTATGGGTTACACTATCGAGGAGGTTCTTGCAGCGGGTCCTACCATCCCTACTGAAGCTCTGTGGAAGTCACCACAGGAGAACTCTGAGAAGGTGGGGAACTCTTGAGGAGGCAGTCATAGGGGCAGCACCTATGGAGGCTACCAGAGGAGCTTCCCCTGTGGAGGCTAGCATAGGGGAGTCTCTTGTGGAGGCAACTACAACTGCTGCCCCTATGGATACTTCCACTTGGGAAGCCCCTGAGGTAGCCTCCACTAGGGAAGCCCCTATTGAGTCCACCATAGGGGAAGCTATTGTGGAGGCCTCCAATGCACATGAAGATGATCTCAAGC
The DNA here is from genome assembly GCA_021442155.1 of Cymbidium sinense. Lineage (NCBI taxonomy): Eukaryota > Viridiplantae > Streptophyta > Magnoliopsida > Asparagales > Orchidaceae > Cymbidium > Cymbidium sinense. Next base: position 43,558,127 of record CM038228.1, read on the forward strand.
CTTTAATCTAGCATTGAGCATGGTGTGAAAGCTTGGCAGATAAGGAAGAGGAAAGCTGTTAGTTCCCCATTCACACACTTATAGGAAGTCACGAGCAAGAATAAGTGATGTGGTGGCCTCCACTCAAGAGAAGCCGGCACAGAGGTATTAAGTTACTTTCTTTTAAATTTGAGATAATAGATTTCACTAAATTTTTTATAGGTTCAAAGATGAGCCAATAAAGGTCGATGACCCACAGACTACTATCGTTGTGGTGGAGGAGCATCAGTCGGAGGTATGAATCATCTCAGTAGATCGATCCTTAATTCATAGTGAATCTAGCTCTTCATCACTAACTTTCATCGTCAGTAATTTTGTTGCAGCCAGCAGAGGCACATCATTTTGTTGAGTTCTCATCCAGAGCTGTTCTACCTAAATCGATGCTCCATCTTATTGACGCCATGCTCTATTCGAGACAAGTAAGTCAATCTTCAATCCTCATATCATAAAATAACATATTCGTTTAATTAAGCTCACTTTAAAATATTTATCACTTGCGGTGATACGATTCGGGAATATCATTATTATGAGGCGATCGATGAGTTACTACAGATCAGTATCTCTCGATGCACACGTTGATGCATTCGCCTTCTTACTTGCCGAGGAGTACTCGCTATGTCCGGTCAGATGTGTCCTATTTGTACATCTCATGCTTGCACTGGTAAGTTACCCCACGATATGCGGTATTAATTCAATCATTATTTGTATAGATGGAAACTATAATTTATAAATGTTCTCTTCTTTTCTTTAGCTATGCAAAAATATGGCCTACACAAGGAAAGCAAAATGTTCATCCAAAGATGTCATCAGACAGTGTCAAGGGTTTGAGCTACTCTTACTTCCAATTATAGATAATCAAGACTTGGACACTTAGTTGGGCATATTAAGCTGGGGGCGGTATTTTATGACTCATTATCAAAACTAACCCATAAGGCCATTCTTCAGATTGTAAGAGTTATTTTCAATTTGGTTTCATAAACTGTTTTTTTTTAACCCCCTTATTTATACTTTTTGCTATTCGATCAAATTACTTGTTGAAGATGTCGACAATCTTTTGAGCGATCCCATAAAATGGCTAATCGAAATGGTGAGTGGGCTGACAGTCCAAGATAACAATGTTGACTGCGGGATGTTTATCTGCAAGTACATGGAAAAGAATTAAATCCCCACTTAACTGGGCTAACCACCAAGATTGGCCTAAGAAGATGAATTGCTTTAGGGCCGAGTTCGCTTATTATCTTTTGTTTGGGAATGAAAAAGCCAAGCTAAGAACTGTACATTTAAAGTTTGATAAGTAGGAAATAATTGTACATGGTATTTCATTTATTTTTTTCAATATTATTGGGTAGTTTGGATCTTTTATTATTAGCAGAGAACACCTGCAGCAATTTGGTTGACGCTGGAATGCTTTCTTGTGTTTCATCTCGGCTCTATGTACCTCCTGAGTACACGATTTCATCTATTTTTCTTCAATTTTTCTTCAGCTTTTGGATAAATTATGATTAGTAGAACATCTACATCAATCTATTAAGTCATCGCTTCTCAGATGTGTTTCATCTGTTCTCTGGTTGTTATGCTATCTCAGGTTTCTATATACTCTCTATTCAGACTACATTCTCTATACTTCTTGTACTCTCTATACTCTATTCCAAGGTGTGTAGTTTGAAGACTATAAGAATATTTGAGGTTATGTAGCTTAACTCTTTGTATTCTCCTCATAGTAAGTGATTATTTGCTTATTTTTTCCATTTCCACTTTTTCTGGTGATCTAAGAGAATTGTTCACTATAACCTTAAAGCAAGTTGGATGCTCTGGGTTGCCTTTTATGAGTTTTAGCGCTTTGTATGCATTTATACTCTATGCTCCTCTATAATCTCTATTCTCTATACTCTATATTTTATGTACTCTCTCTGTACTCTCAGATTCTCTTACTTCTATACTCTCTACTCTGTTCTCTCTCAGACTCTCAGATTTTCTCAGACTTCCGAATTTATATCATATTTTAAATTCAGATCAACTGAAAAGGTGAAGCTAAAATTTACATTATCTAAAATTTATGTTATACTCAGCCACATTCAGAATACCTCAATCTGAAAGTATGCAAGAGAAGCAATATGAACTACTTAGCATGTGAACGTAATATAAGTGGGTACGATTACTTTCTACCAGTCGAAATCATGCTTCTTAAAACCTACTTTCTACTGAAACATGTGCATAAAATGACAAAATACGATGGCAATAGAAATATAAATTTTGAAGTGTGGAGCAAATTATATATTTTAAGATGAAATATTTTCAAATAATGTAATAACTGAAAGTATCATCTGAATTAAATTAATATCATTGATAAATTTATAAATAATTACTAAACTAATATTGTTAGTACTAATCTAATTACCATCACAGATTTTATTTCTTTTTCATAAAATATAGAGTACTTTATTGAGTACATATATCAAATTATATAATGTTTGCAATGGAAATCAGCTCATTCTCGTAAGCAAGGTAGACTCATCAATCAGATACTAATTTGGTAAAATATGAGAGATTTTCACAGCCTAAGGATTACAAAGTTATGTACTCTATACTCTATTTAGTATTCTCTATACTCTCCTAGTACGAGCTTTCAATTTTATAATAATAGACGTTGAATAAAGCGCTCAAAAGAAGAAAGTCATCGACAAAGAAATGATTACCTGAGCAAGGTCATCCTAATGCGACCAGGCATCTTCCTAACCAATCTCGTAGGTGACACCGGTGTGCAAGTATAAAAGAAAGTCATCTTGGAGACTCTAAAGCTTTGCAAAAAATGATTGCACAAATAAGAACACATAACTAAATGATATCATGCATTGAAATATTTTTCTATAATAATATCCATCATCAACTTAGTGTACCCTTCACCGAATTTTGATTGAGCTGTTGAATTCTGAGGTAGAACATCGACGTTAATGATTTTAAAAGATCGATGTGTGTTATTCTATACGTACCTCTGAAAAACACTCTGGCATAACAGAGAAAGGTGTTGCAAGGGGTGACGAAACACATTCTACGACACTATCAGTTTGAACTTTGGTTTCTGTAACAACAAAAATATGATGGTTTGAAGATTAGCAATAATATTTTAAATACTACAAATTAAGAGGCAAATAGAGAATTACTCTTGGCTTTCTTGGATCTCTCCAATATCCCTTAAGCTCATGCTTGGAAACACCCTTTGACGTTGCTTAACTAGATCCTTCAAGATGTCTTTTCCCTTGTCTGTTATGGTTGACTTCTTCTTCTTCTACCGCTGTCACCGGAAGAGAATTCTCACTTATTATAGAGTATCATCGTATAGTTTTTTTTTAAGGATTGAAGCATAGTCCTCGCCTATATTATTATTATCGCGTATGCATATCGACTAACATTGTTCAAAATAATGTCGAAGATTTCCATATGTGCCTTCCACATCTCTTAATTTTCTATATGCACTATCGATGTAAATATCCCTCTTTATTCTGGTAGACCATCGCATGAGCAGATACTTATCCGAAATGTGCACTACATCTTCCTGACTAAGAACTCTGATACAATGGGCACAAAGTAATCCCATCATTTCAAATTTCTTACAAGTACAAGTTACATCTGTGTCCCATCAAAATGGATAGTCCATGTTTTGGATGATTTTTTATTCTCTAAGTTTTCACCAAATACTCCATGGTCATTATCCATTATTCGATAGCCTCCAACTCCATGCAAAATTCTTCCTCAAACATAGTATACAACTTTCTTGTATAAAATATACTGTTATTTTAGAATTGACTCTTAACAAAGAACAATCAATGACCTTACACTTGAAGTCTTTGCCTTGTTCATTCTGACGCCATATCTCCATAACCTTCTCCAACCCCAAGAAATAATCTGTGAGTGAACTTGTTGGTTTAGAGATTCCATGACATACATTGTTCATTGACTCACCACGCATGACAAGATGCCCATGCAGAATGTCACGAATGCAAGGACCACTTGGATCTAATTTTATAAAGCTCGATGTAAGGATGATCATGCAAATTGCCTTCTTCTAGCATGGCACTGCTTCTTCAAACTCTTCCTCCGAGTCACATTTTCATGTTGCATAAAATATCCCTTGTCTCTTATTACTATTAAAGTATGAACGAAGGAGCTTTCTTCAAATATGCTATCATTACAACCTATGATGAGTATGCGGTAATACAATTTGATAGCTCGTGCCATAGCCGATCTTGATCAAAATATTGTAGGATGTCTATCACTCATCAACCAAGAAATGTCTGAATAGCCATGAGAATGACTCAATCTCTTCGATAAAAGGCTACTCCAAATAACATATTTTGTTGTGATGATTCACAACAAGAGGGGCACAAACAAGATTATATTTATTGAGTCGATAATTTGTATCAAAATTATCACATCACCAAAGCCATATATTCTATCCTGACATGCCATTGCTCCAAAAAAACTTACTAAGCAATCGACTCATCAACTTGTACATCCCATGCAAAACATCCCGTCTTGCTCTTTCCTCAATAAATAGATAATGCATTATCGTCACCATTCGTAATCATCGATCTTTTCTCTTCTCAATAAAATTGAAAGCATCTCTTTTGTGAATCCAATATTCTCTACACCGCCAACCTCCTCACTTAGATATGAATGCATCGCTTGCTCTAATTCCGCCTATCATTATCTTCAACACTAAGCCTTTCATCGCTAATGCATCTGTGTGATCTGAGAAGATGTAGGTCAGCAGGCTTTACCAACGAATGATTATGACTTTCTATATATTTTTAACCATCCTTCGCCCAAGTCAACAGAGAATATAATCATGGCGACAAGCCATCCTTGTATCGCTCGAATTTTCTAAGCCATTTAGACGCAGATTTTTTTTCCGACTGCTTTGCACATAAAATTTTTGATTTTAATTTCTTAGAGTTTGGCCAATAACTGGTCCTTCCAACACCGAAGGCTTTGATGCGAGTCACAAGACAAGCATATCTCCGCTTCATTCTCAAAGAAGTGGGGAGTTTCCAAATTTGATTCATTAGACATCACGACTTCATCATCGCGACCGCCATTGACCGTGATTCACCCGCCTGCAGCCTCCACATAAATGTGACATGTAAAATAGCTCCACAAATAAACATATTCCTCCAAACAAGCCAAAGAAAGTGAAAAATGAGCTAAATACAGAGAGTACATATGCAAAAATCATCCAAACATCCCTCCAAATTGCTTCCAATGTAATGTAATTAAAAAATTTTCTCCAAACAGGCCAAAGAAACTAGAAAAAAATGGCCAAAGTCGTTTGTACTCTCAAGAGAGTACAGAGAGTACAAATGTAAAATAACACTAAAAAACCAACCAAACAACCTCCAAACAAGTAAAGAAATCATCATAAAAACATAAATAGCATTATATCAAGTTACCCATGAGAAGAGTAGAGAAGAGTACAGAGTACATAGAGTATAAAGTAGAGTGAGAGTCAGAGAGTACAGAGTCTTCTGCTCAAGGCTTCTTGCTTTGTATTTTTACCTTCAAGATGCTCTTTAAGGCTTCCTCACTGAAGTGCGAACCTCACAGATAACACATTCTCTATGCCATAAGATCTCCTCCTGCGACATCCCTATTATCACTACAAATCTGGGTGATGCTCTTTAAGGCTTCTTTGCTTTCTAAGGCTTCTTTTGCTTTGTGTTTTTACCTTCAAGATGCTCTTTAAGTGGCTTCCTCACTGGAAGTCGACCCTACAAGACATTACCTCTATTCCATAAGACCTTCTCCCTCTTTTGGCATCCCTACAATTATCGCAACTTCATGGGGTGAAAGGAATACACCGCCACCAAGAAAACTTGCTTCATGTCCCAACAAGACATGATTGGTAATTACTATTGAGTCTAATTGTGAGTCTAATGAATTGATGCGATGAAATCTCTATAAATGTCAATGACTTCATTACTAAAGAGTGCCGCGAATATATAGAGAGTAGATGCAAAATCTGAAACCATCCAAATAAAAATTGCTTCCAACTAATGTACTCTCAACAACCGAAAAGAAACATAACATGACCAAAAAATCATATGTACTCTCATGATAAGACAGGAGTACAGAGATGCAAGAAAATAACAAATCAACCAAACAACCTCCAAATTAATGAACATATTTCCTCCAAACAAAGAGAAAAAAACAAAAATGACCAAATGCTCTAACAGAGAGTACAAAGAGTAGAGAGTACAAATATAATGAAAATAATCTTAACAATACCAAAAATCAAGAAAATGACAAAATCATCTCAACATAAAATAACACTAAAAAATAACCAAATCCTCCAAATTATTCTCATATTGTAATGAACATATTTCTCCAAACAGCGAAAGTGAAAAAATAACCCAAAATGCTATGTACTCTTAGGAGAGTACAGAGAGTACATATGAAAAAATCCTCCAGAAACCATCCAAACATCCCTCAAAATTGCTTTCACTGGTATGTAATAAACATAATCTGAACAACTAGGCCAAAGAAACCGAAAAAATGACAAAATCATATGTCTCAAGAGAGTACATAAAAATAACACTAAAAAAATCACCAAACAAACCTCCAAATTGTTCGATGGATTGTAATAAACATATTTCCAAACAAAAAATCGAAAATGCTCTATACTCAGAAAGTAGAGAGTAAAGAGTACATAAATCTCCATAAAGATTAACCAAACAACCACAAATTGCTTAATGAATGTAATGACCATATTCCATCCGCAAAAATAAATCAAAATATTCAAAATCATTCATTTCACGAGAGCAGTACAGAATGTAAAAATCCAAAATAAGCAAAGTCCGCAAAGAACTCAAATAATGTGGGAAATATACACTAAATAAAATAATTTCAAGGAATAAGACAACAAATCAAAAAAAAATGAGTATAATGATTGAGAAAAATCGATGAATTTTATTTAATACATCTATTTCATATTCGCTCCATCTTTTTCAGAAAAGTAAATGAGAAAATCCCTTTCTCTCGAGCTCGGTTTGCAAGAAAAAATACACCCCTAAACCTAAATCTAGATATATATTTCTTTAAATTTCTCCAGATTCTAACAACTTTTCTCCATTTGAACGAGGCATTAAGTGATAATGTCGTCCCGTTCAGTTACAGCGCAAAATAAAAAAAAAAATCATGGACATGACTAGATTGAGTCCGCAGAAGCTACTGACTCTGACGTAATATTTTCTCCATCAAGTAACGAACATACATATTTATTGATAAATATAATCACACAAATGATGTGATCTTTAAGTAAAACAAAACGAGCAAACCACATCCACGAAAGCCGCTTCACCTTATATTTTATTTCTCCTCCTCTATTTAAGAGACAATGCAGAGAAGCAAAAATCAACTGAGAAGAGAAATGGAAGCCATGCTTCTTCTCACAACAGCCTTACTTCTTTCCTCTCATGTCTCTCTTGAACGGCCGTCGCCGGTCATCATCGTCGGAGCCGGATTCTCCGGTGAGCCGTCGAACTAACTTAACATACAGACTCGTGCTTTTCTGTTTTTTTTTTTTTTGTTATCCGGCCCAAAATTTTTCACATTTGGAACTAAAAGTTAACAATTTAATTTGAAGGGATAAGTGCGGCGAAGACGCTCAGACGCCGGAATAACTAACATCGTCATACTGGAGGCGACGAACCGCATCGGCCGGATTTAAGGTGCCGTTCGCCGGAATCAATGTGGAGAAAGGAGCAAACTGGGTGGAGGGAAACGACCAGGTCAACCCCATTTGGACCATCTCGAACCAGCTTGAGAAAATTTCTCTGATTACGGCAACCTCTCGTCCAACACTTACAGGGAAGCGTGAGTTTTCATCTTCAGTCTTTAGCTCACTCAAATTCGATTTTTAGAGCTCCGGCAACCTAATTCAAATTTTAATTTTGACTTACATCATAATAAAATTTCATCTTAAGGACTTAATTGAGAAATTTTTTTTCAAAATTTATTCATTTTGGACTTCCTAAGATTTAATTTGGCAGAATTTTTTAATGAAAATTTAAGTAAGATTTAGCTTAAATGCTCCCTGATAGAGTTTTTCCAGATCTTAAATTATATTGTTGTCCATTATTTTATTTAAGATTTATTTATAAATCATTGATCCTATGACAGATAGTCATATAAATTTGTTAATTTTAAAATAACATTAACAACTGTCATCTGAAAATTTTTCAAAATTTATTTCTCTTGAGATGTATGTATATATAAATATATTCTTTCATCATGCAAGCGAGAACCAAGACTGGCCATCGTTCCATTTGACTTAAAAAATAGATTTTATTTATTATACTGTTTTAAGAACGATTTTGAAAATTTTCTTCTATTTTTCCGAAAATAATTTTTTTATAAATTTTAAATAGCACGGTTTTTTTAAACTTATTTTAATGATAGAAGAAACAGAAAGTGATGGACTTACCTCGGGCTGATGTTTTGCAGAGGCGGGCTGTACGGGGCGGCGGAGGTTCAGTCGGTGATCGACACCGCCGACGAAGTTTATGACGCCGGCGAGAAATACTCCAAGACTCTGCCGAACAGCGGGCGGGGAGACATCTCCATCCTCGCCTCTCAGCGCCTTCAAAATCAGTTAATCCCCTACCTTATTTAAGAGATTTTTTTTAAAAAAATTTTTATATGCGATTAATATTTTGCACGATATTTTTTTTAACTAAAAAAGATTAATCAAGATATTATGATGCAAGGTAAGATAAAAATATTTAAAAGTTATAAAATAATAATTCAATTTAAAAAAAATAAATGCATGGCTTAATATTATCTTAAAAATATAAATAGTTTTAAATTTTACATATTTATTTAATAATTATAATTATTTTGTCTTATTTGATTTTGAAGAGATCAAAAGAAAAGTTTATCAATAAATGGTTAAGTAATGATTATTAGATAAAAAACAAGCGTTAACTTGATATTAGTTAATAATTCTTATTGCTTATTTTATTCATTAATTTAGAAATATTAATTTAATTAATATTTTCATGATAATTACTACTACCTCTTATTTATCGCGATAAAAAATAATAAATAAACAGCTAAAAAGAATTATTAAGTAAGCCCATATCACTGTTATTTCAAAACAATTTTTAATGAACTGTTAAATTATCTTTACATTATGATGAAAGAATAATTAAATTAGTGATAAAGTCTTCATCCATTTTAATTTGAAAACAATGGCGAGCAATATATAGAGTGATCGGATATTTTGGAATTACTTTCATTTAAAATAAAATTATAATATATTATTTGATAAAAAGCCTACTATTTATAAGATTAGACAAACACAAATATAATTTATATCCTTTACATCATTTTGATTGGGATATATATATATATATATCTATCTATTGAAGCTTTATGTCACTATCTTCAATTTTGGAGGATTTATATGAATACTATATAATTTTATCTATTCATATATTTCATATTTAAAATTCAAATTTTTATAAGTATTATCTAAAATTTTAATATCATATAAAATATTAATGTCATAAATTTTATTAAATTAAATATTTATTTAAATATATAAATAATTTAATATATATATATAAATATTTTTATTTTAAATATCATAATTTAAAAACATCTTTATAGAAAATGTATATTTAGCTCTAGCAAAATTTTAATTTTCTAATATTTTATTTTGGCGTTATAAGCATTTTGATTTTATTTTATTTATTTAATATAAAATTTAAAAGAAGCATATTACAATCTGTCAATGACCAATTTCTGACATGTTCTTTAAAATAAGATTTGTCCTTTTTTAGCTTTCTTAAAACAGAAAAAAAAAAAACAAAATTTTTTTTCTTTTTTAAAAGAAAGTAATATTTGTATTTTATTTTCAAACAAATTTGCATTATTTTATTAAACCATGTAAATACTATCTTTTAAAATATATATATATGACAAATTTATAAAAACTTTTTATTGAAAAAAAAAAATTCATGATCCACTAGCTTTGAATTATTAATTGTTTAACATATTAAATTTATTTTTAGGGCTTAATAAATTATACATCTAAATTTAGTAAATTATGAGTTGTTAAATTTTTGAAAATTATTTTTAATATTAATTAATATTATTAAATCTATAGAGATATTTGATAAGTTATTTGAAATTTTATGTTAGATTTAAAAAAAAAAATTTTGAAAAAAAATAAAAATAATTTTCTATCATATTTTATTTTAATTTGAGATATATTAAAAATACTATAATTAAATCTTAACTTATTCATAAATTAATTCATAATAATATATCAATTAATTATTAATACTATAAAATTAAAATAGTTAAAATTAACTTAAACTATTAAAAATAATATTAATTATTATATTAGTTAAAATCATTAACTATCAAATTATAATATATTTAATAAATTATAATTAAATTTAACATATATTAATAAATTATTAGTACTACTCAATTAAAATTAGCTTAAATATATATTAATTTAAAGTAATATGTATTAATAATAATTATTAATTAATTAAAATTAATAACTATAAAAATTCTATTAGTAGATTAATATCCTAGGAATTAAACTACAGCATATGAATGAGTAAAATTATAGAACTCTACAAATTTTAAATTAGTTAACTATCAAATTTATAACAATTATAATTATATTTAAAAATTATAATTTAATTTTAATAACTTATAAGTTAATAAATCATTCAATAATATTTTATTAAATTAGTTTAAATTAAGTTAAATTAAATTAAAATTATCAACTATTATATTTGCTAAAACTACTTAAAACTAATTATCTATCTAATGATAATTACATTTAATAAATATTAATAATATTAAATTAAAATTAATTTAATCATAATATTTTAACTAAGCCAAAATTAGTAATTAAATGAATTATTTAAATTAATTTTTAAAAAAAGATTAAAAAAATATTTAACTGAAATATCTATTAAGTAAAAAATATTATTCTGAAAAATAAGCATGAAAAGTAAATGAATGAAGCTTAAATTTCTTATCATAAAATTTTATTTAAAAAAGATGATCATATGACATTTATTAAATCCCGTAAATCCATGTTTTCCAATAATTTACCAAACTAAATTTAAGAAGATTTAACGAATTTATTATTTATAAAAATTTAATTTACTAAATCAAATATAATTTAATAAATATTTAAGTTTGTCAAATTTACTGAATTTAATATTAGCAGTATAAATCTTAAATAAATTCGTTATCAAATATTATTATTCATTATATATTAAAATATTCAATAATTAACTATTATTTTTTTAATATATTATAGAAATTTATTAAGTCATAATATATTATAAAAAATTTAAAATTATGTTAAAAATTTAAATTTTTAATAATTTAATAATAATATTAAATTTTGTTACTCTTTATATCACTTAAATTAGGTTGAATTAGATTATTAAATCAACTTAAATAGTTTGAGCCTATTATTAATTGTTATTTGATTTCTTTATTTAATTATTTATATTAATTAATAAAATGATGTAATAATAAAACAATACATTAGAATATACATTTAATAACTATTTTAAAACATTTCCTATAGTTATCTTCATTCATTAAAGATGGCCTTATAAGTAAATTAATATTGTCTAAATACTTTTTAAAATCGGGTGAAATATATATTCTTATCCAAATCAAATAATAAATAGTATCAAAAAGTTTGAGCCAAATTAATAAATTCGAGGCTTTGTATTTAAAAGGCCAGTATTTAAAAATAAAAATAAAAAATTATTATGCGATGAGCTTTTTACATCTATACTTAAATAACAAAATTTCATCTTATATTAATATAAGACTGTCTTATAAGTATTATTGTGTATTAATTGTAAAATATTATATATTATTTAATATAAAATATTATATATTATTATTATATTAATGTATAAAATTTTATAATTAATATATAATAATCATCTATTGATTGAACATCTAAAATGTAAAATTATATTCAAATTCTATACATAATAATTTCTTTTAATTTTTTATTCTGATATAAAATACGATGAACTATCATTTAAAATGCCACTATTAGAAAACTATAGATCGATATAATTATAATTTTATAAATATTTTTATATAACTTATTTTATATAAGATAATAATTAATTGAACGATTTTTTTTACCGCTACTCACAAAAACTAAATGCCCTTATTTTTTTTAGAAGAATTTACTTCAATGCCATTTTGTGCGCCGTGCGATATTATCTCATAAATAAATCGCCTAAAAATAATATATAAAATAAAAAAAATGGTATCAGAATATACATCATTTCTATTCGAATTTTGAACTGATTTGGGCTGATGTTTTTATATTTTTAAAATTTTTAAAATCTAATTTCAGATCTATATGCACATATTTTACATCAATATTTTTAATATTTAATACATATAAAATTATTATTTTTTATGTCAGACCATTTTGATCAAAATTGGTCTAGATGAATATTAAAATTCTCGTATTTAATTATAATTATTTATATCTTGAAATTTATTCTAAAATTTTAATCAGAATATTCTGTTGAAAATGCTCTAATCAAATTTTTTTATTTAAAAATAAAAATATGAAATATTGAGTTAAATCAAATTAATCACTAGCTAACTAGTCATATTTACTGCAGTGCTCCGTCGTCTCCGGTAGAGATGGCGGTGGACTATTATATCTACGATTACGAGTTTGCGGAGCCGCCACGTGTCACGAGCTTACAGAACACCGTGCCTTTGCCCACATTCGCTAATTTCGGCGAAGACGTATACTTTGTGGCGGACCAGAGAGGTTACGAGACTGTGGTACACTATGTGGCTAATCAGTTCCTCAGGACCACCAAAGATGGAACAATAGTGGACCCCAGGCTCATTCTCAACAAGGTAAATTTATTATTATAAAATTTAATTATCTTATTTTAAAAGAATATATAGCAAGATTATAATTATTCATTTTGAAGTGATTATTTTATCATATGTGAGTGAATAAAAGAAAAGATTTGATTTTAGGATGAGTTTAATATTTAAATAATTGATTTATCTAAAATAAATTTAATAAATTTGAACCTCAATCTGATTGAAATTTTGATAAAGATATTTGGAAAAAAAATGAGAAATTCAATTATATATAATTTAAAAAAAAAATTAGATGACATTATTTATCTTGAACCATTCAATTAAGAATGAACGTTAATCTTTATATTTTAAAATATGATTTTGATGAACCGTAGTTTTTTTTAAAAAAAGGAATATTTTAATAAAACTTATCAAAATTAATTTAAAAATCATTATATTTAATTTAAATAAATAAAATATCTGAATAATTAATTAGAAAATTTTATATTACATTTATCGTACAATAATTTTAATAAGTTTGAAATATATTTAGTAATTTTCTAAAAAAAACTTACCAAATAATATTACTTGCCTACCATTTTTAAAAAATAATATATTTTTAATGTATATTATCTTTAATTTTAGGTGGTCAGAGTAATCGAACATTCACCGAGAGGCGTTACTGTCAAAACAGAAGACGGTTCGACCTATAAAGCAGATTACGTGATAGTTTCAGTTAGCCTCGGTGTGCTTCAGTCCCAGCTCTTACAATTTGTGCCAAAACTCCCTGTAAGTAAACAAAATTAAATATTTATTTTACTATATATATATATATATATATATATATATATATATTTTATATTGTTGGAAGTTTTAATTGTCAACTTGCAACCGCAGGAATGGAAGATCCTTGCAATATATGAATTTGATATGGCTATATACACAAAAAATTTTCCTGAAGTTTCCTGTTCGTTTTGGCCCACCGGCAATGGAACACAGTTCTTTTATACGCAAGTGAAAGGCGTGGATATTATCCTGTTTGGCAGGTAATTTAAACTTTCTCGCCAAATCTACATACAACTATGTGAGGTCCCCTAGGTGAATCATTTTTCTCCGTTGTGTCTTATTAAGTATCAAATTTTTATTTAATTCTAATAAATTAAGATCATTTTTTATAAATCATAATCAAATCTTTTTAGATCTATTTTTATCTTTCTTAAGAAAAGATAAATCTAATATATCTACACACCGATATTTTATGTGAGAAATCATCACCATTTCTAATCTTATTTGTCACTGGAGAGCCTAACCTATTCACATATATATTCATTTAGCATTTTATCCATAAGAGTAAAGTCACTGAATCACCTAAGCATCATCTGTGCAGCACCTAATTTAATTTTATGCTTCTCTTTTACAAGCCAATATTCTGTATCATAAATCATTGCAAGCTTACTACAATCTTATAAAATTTTCACCAAATCTACATCTACAAAAAAATTGTTAGAAGAAAAATACAAATTTAAAAATTACTCTGATAAAAATATTTAATTAGAATATTGAGATTTTTTTTTTTTTTGTCATGCAGCATTTTGAGAGAGAATATACAGGAGCACATATCCTCATGGTGACCGTCACCGACAGGAGTCGAATGATCGAAAGCACGGACGGAGACAAAGGCGGCCATGGAAGTGTTGAGGTCAATATTTGGGAAGAACATACCAGAGGCAACTGACATTCTTGTGCCAAAGTGGTGGTCAGATAGGTTCTATAAGGGCACATTCTCAAATTGGCCAATTGGTGTTAATAGATATGAATTTGATCAAATTAGGGTAATGGATACGTTTCCAACCCTTTTGTCTTCAATTAAAATAAAGTGAAATTTACATACGTAGCACATTCATGATTCTTATGCCATTACATATCTAACCCTTAACAGCTTGCTATTTATAAAAATAGTATTTTTACTATACATGAAAAGATGTATTTTACTTTAAAAAATTAATAATAATGCTATTTTTACATAATATGAAAGATTTGAATGATAGATGTTAGATATGTAAATATTTAAGAATTATGTGCTTTACATACCCATAAAATAAATTGTATCATGCTTGGCTTGAGGTGAATAACATAATTATTTTGTTGTGACATAAATCATTTTGAATTAATTTTTTATGATTTTTTCTGTACATTTAGGCGCCCGTCGGGAGGATTTACTTTACCGGAGAGCATACGAGCGAGCACTATAATGGTTATGTTCATGGCGCTTATCTTGCAGGTAAATATAGATATGTTCACATGTATTACATGCTATACACACATACAAAGTTTAATCGACGAATATTTATCGATTCTTCGACTCATAGGGATCGATTCAACATATTGATCAAGTGCATTAAGACTGGAGATTGCAGTACATTGTGAAGGCGAAAGATGCTCATGATTAATTTAGCAAGGTTTGCATGATTGTGATGATGTTTACTATACATGCAATTTGTGTTAAATAAAAGTGATTTTTGATAAAATTTCTAATGAAATATTTAAAAGGTTCTTCCCATTTAAGAGATAAAATTATTACAATTTGATTAGGATTCTCCTTATAATAAGTGCCCTTTTGGTTGCAATAGAAGATAGTTTCAAAAATGATAAAATAAATATTAGTCTATGAGAAAAGCTAATTAATTAAGCTCAACTTTTAATCTCTCATAAACTGATATGATTATAGAAGATAGATTAAAATATACTGATTGGAAGTAGTTGATTAATATGTCTTACATTTTATTTATATTTTTGCAGGCTGAAATTAAGCTTAGTAGGAGGGGTAGTATTGAGAACAATAAGGTTTTTTGCCCAGGAGTTGATTAGTTGAGAGTTTCTGTACTTATTATTATTATTATTATTTTAGAAGCAAGCTTTTCATTTTGTTTGTTCATGGATCAATAAATAGAATGTCCAAGTTTCATTAAGCTAGTTTAGTTAGCTTTGTACTAGAATTATTAACCTGCATTTCATTAAGTTATAATCATGGTGTGAACTGTCACTTGTTTGAAGTGCATATTCCGATCGTAATTAATTCAAAAAATTTCATTAAATTTCCCTATTTAAAATCCAATTATGCTGAGACACCAAGTTTTAAAAAATATATAAAATAAAAACAGTGCATATATCAACGGTCCTATCACAGTAAAGTGGATTCTTCAACCATAGTTTACAGATACAGAGACAAGTAAATACCTCTAAAAAATAATGTTGTTTATTCTGACATTATTTAGTAATTGGCATAATAATGTTTAGAAAACAATTAAGATTTTGCATAAAATGTTGACAGTATTGAGGGAAGGTATTTACATACCTCATTTCTCCTTGGGAAGACTGTTGATCTCCCATACATAGTATGTAACCTTCCATTCGGATTTCAAGCTATGATTCCTCCTCCATCGCCCTCAAGAATTTTCTACCTTCCTATAATTTGATTGATTCTTTCTGTGAGATAGTTGCTCAAGAAGTTCTATCAAAGATATATACATAATGAAATAGGACAAATAAAGATGAGATCGAAGATATTCAAGATGCCACTCAATTTCTCATTGATTTTGCCTACATGTTCATCTTCGCCGATATTTAAATAGATAACAAACCAAAGATGATTGATGTCAAATGCAAACATGCTGAACCTTTTATGCCAGCTCAAGAAATTATGACATTCAATGCTGCCCTAAAGATGACATCTTCAAGGAGGCTCCTTTCTTTTATGCCACCTACAAAAGAGGACAGTGAAAAGGATGATGATTGAAATGAGATCGACATTGACCCTTTTGTCTTTCCCCAAGTGTCTATTATAGATGTTATCGTAGAACATGCAAATATCCAAGCTCAAGCCCTTCTGGTGGAGAGACAAAAGATGGGTGACACTGAATAGCCTCATCTAATTCAAAGCACTTGTGGAGTAAATCATCTTTTATAAATTATAGGATGTTGCATCTTTTTGTATTTTTGTTAGTCTCTTGTTTGATTCCTTCGATCACAAGGAGAGATAGACTTAGATAAAAAGTTGGATCACCATGATGATGAGTTGCACACTCAGAGCAAGAGAATTGAAGTTCAGTAATTGAGTAATGAAACTAGTAACAAGGAGCATTATGCAATTAACAGTAAAATGTATGAACTATAGATACTTAAATGATCAAGTGTAATAGGCTTTATCAAAAATAAACTCTAGCTCAATGATTTACTGATTTACATAGTCTGATTACTGTAAGATAAAGATTGGGTTCGTTGAGATGGGTATCTATATTGTGGCATGCCTCAAATACTTTTCTTTTGAAACTCCCCAGGATTCCAATATTTTGGCTTTGTATGAGAAGACTTGAAGATATCAGAAAGATGACATCCATGCACGATATGTCTATTAAGACTAGAGTGGTGTATGAAGATACTGACCATATATCTCACCTAATTGAAAGTGAAAAAAAACCTAATCATATATATATATATATATATATATATATATATATATATATATATATATATATATATATATATATATATATATATATATATTTTATGAGAGTTTTATATTCCTGGTAGAATTGGTATCAGAGCCATGATGGGGTGATCCTTAGGGAGAGAAGGATGTTAGAAGTTTTCTTCCTTTGAACACCTACTCTGGATTAACCTGTACTCTGTTCCAACTTCCCATGATTTTATTCCGTCTTCGTCGCCAATGGCCGTAAATCCCTGCGGATATGAGTTGTAAGTCCTGTTTTTGTTGACTGTCTGGAATACTGTTCGGATGGAAGTTGCGAACTAGGTTAGTTTAATCCTTATTATGTGTTCAGATGAATACTACCTCTTTCATCGTCTTCCTCTCTCCTCCCCTCTCTATGGCATCTTCGTCTTCTTCCAACGTAACTTCTAATCTAACGATTAAAAGGAATAATAATTTAATCAAGAACTCTGAAATGGCAGAGTCCCCTTGAATGAAGAAGACCTGAACAGATGGTCTCTTCCCAAAATTGATAAAACTATCATTTATCAATTTGGAACTTTAGATTTTAAAGGAAAGTCTTCGGTAAAAACCGTAGATAGAACAGACCATTACAGTAGATCAAATGGACAAAATCATTTATCTACTAACACATGAAGATCTGCATAAATTTATGCAAGACTTCAAGTATATCCATATTGGGATGATACAGATAGCATTTAAGCCCTTAACACTCAAAAGATTAAATGCTTCTATATTAGCCAGTCTTAGAGATGACAGATGCCTTCATTGGACGCAATCTCTCATGAGTGTTGTTGAGACTAGCCTCTAGCCGCTTTACTTTCAACACCTTTCCCAACTGAGTTTATCTCTTTCTCGATATAAACCTTTTGAAGCTTTAAAATTACATTTACGCCTTTATGGTTATGATTTTCTCCGCGCTCAAACTATTGCCTAATTTTCTAATTTTTTCGAGTTTTAAATACTTAAATTAGAGTAAAAGTTGTTCAACCAGAAGAACTACTGATCGAAACAAATGCTTAGCATCTCATATTGCTACTAATGAGTAATTAAATGGAATGATGATATTTCCAAAATCATGGACCATACCATCTGCGGTCACACCAAGACCAACCATCAATCAAGATATTGATCAGATAATTAAAACAGCTGATGGCGATGTTGAAGTCAGATTCAACCCTCGTCTATCTATTACACTTCCTAGGGTTTCTCTCCCTTCTGAAACCTCAGGGAAGTCTAGATCATATGGTTCTCAAACTCCTAAATCATCTGTCGAGGCCCTTCGCCTAAATCGAAATCATATTTATCATTCAGTGAGAGAAAATCAATCTCTCACTCCATCTAAAATGAACTTTAATCTTAATGAGCTACAAAATAGGTTCTAAGACTGGAGAAGTTGTTCTGAAAGAATACTTCTAACCAAAGTATGATAACTTTCGGACTTGGTATAGAAGTTTTACTTCTGAAAACCTACGTCCCGAAATCTCTGATTTATATTTCGAGAAAATGAGAGAAAAAAATAGTCAAGCCAAAGCAACTATTCCTTTCATCACTTGGTTTTGCAGTTACTATGCTCAATCCGCTCAAGTTGCTACTTTGTCTACCAAAAAATGGCAAACTAAGCAAGGGAAAATTATTGAAGCATCTTATCTTCCATCAGTTGCAAAAATGGTGGATGATAAACCTCTAGAATTAGCGGATTTTGGAAAAATAAGTTATGATCCACAAATTCTAAAAGAATTTCTTATTATAATTAAACAACTTAATTATAGTAATAGTATAATTCAAATAATTGTTGATCATATTTTTAGCCTAAAGTCTAAAATTGATAAGATGCTCATGCAAAAGGTAACTAGCCCCGAAACTAGCAAAGCTTCAGAGAAAGCTTCTACTAGTTCAAATCCTTTTGTAAAACCTTTTATTCAACCACCTCCTAAATTATCTCTAAAGTTAGGACCCTCTTAAGACATTCGATTGATTCTAAATTTAAGAGAAAATATGTTAGTTTTGAAGACATCAAAGATGAAGATTCAAATGAATCCTCAAACAAACCGATGTAATGTAAAAAAGTTCAAGCCCTTTTCAAGAATTACAAGATTCACATCCTCTTGATATCCAAAACTTTCTTATCCCAAGAAAAATTTAAAAAAACATTATTATAAAACCGAATTTATTTATTATTAAGATACATATTTCGTAGGAAATTTCTATGATTGAGATTCTCTGTATGAATGGAATATTAATCGATTTTCTGAACATCAAATCATTCATACCCTTCATCGAAATGTTTTATTGCTCAATCTAGACACCAAGCACAAAGAAAACCTCATATTGTCACTGAGCCATCATTTCGATTCTCGAACTCGAAAGGATGGTGGGATAATTTTCTCACTGTCCTCAAAAGGAAGACCTCCTTAGCAAATTGACTTAAGTCAAGGATCTTCCAAAAGAAAAAAAACCTAATGAAAATTCCTATAATCTTCTTCAAATATTATAGATCATTTTGTCGATCCATTGGAGATCAGAGAAAAACTCGCCCTTACTCCAAAATTAAGATGTTCATCCTTAACCCATTTTCGGTACAAAGATATTTTTCAAAGACGCATGACGCTTTATGATGCCTATAGCCCATTGGAAACAAAATTAATTGAAGGTCTTCCCAACCCTTGAAAAGGTCAAAGCTATTCTCGCCTTTACGATGGAACAATCCCATATGAAACATATGGAAACCTTATTTCGCAGTATTAAAACAATTGGTTATTTGTTACGATCTTAAATTAAAAGATCAAATGAAAAGGAACAAAAAAAATGGTGAATTGTGATCACTCAATCAGGATCCTCGTACGTCATACCTTCCAAACATAAAAAAAAAAAAGATTGTTTTCCTGGAAAACTCATAAACATAAACGTGAGAAATTTATGCATAACCTAAGACTCTCGCCCCTCCGTTCCAAAACTAAAGAGACAAGAGAAATAAAAGAATGTATGCACTGCCACTATACTAATGCGGTCAAGAAGAAGTTAACTTGACAAAGAGTTAAAACAAACCCTAATGAAGATTCGATATTTTCGTGATTAAAAAGCATCTGAAGGATTCATCCTCATCTTCATCGATTCTCGATAAATCTAACTGCATAAATCCTATCAACATAGATTATTATAAAAATATTATTAATATGATGGTTTATACGCCACTACGAGCAAAAGATCAATTAATTAAACTTTTAGACAAGAAGATAATTCAACTGTGATAAAATTATAAATCTTCTTAACGATAAGAAGAAAGATAAACTAAAAAATTTGAGTTAAAGCTCCTATATACCCATGAAAGTATTGAGAGAGGTTCTTTTCTTCTTCTTTCTTTAACGAATTAAAATGAGTTAAAGAAAAAAAAAAGTTCAAAAGTTGAAGAAGAATGAATGACGCCTTATGGATCTGAAATAAATCAAAAGACCAATTCATTTGAAAACATAAGCCGATTCTACTCAAGAACCGGTTTCTTAAAAATATTTAAAACAATATACCGAAATGATATATTTCATTAAATTAATTATAAATAAAAAATTTATTTTACCAAATTTAACTTTAATGATAATGAGTAGATTTAAATTGTATACAAGAGATAATTATTCTAAATATTTTGAAAAAAATAGCTAAAAAAAAATGAGTCTTTACAGATTAAGTATAAATTATCATCATATATATGTCAAGATGATATTTGATTCAAATGCCTTTTATTTTAGTCAAAAATTTAACAACACATTATTTTGAACTCTTCTCAAAATAATGCCCATAACAAGAATTGATGAATGAATTCGATTTTTTTGAATAAAGAAATCACATTCCGCTTTATCATTAATCCTAAAGAAATTATCATAAATGAAATGAATAGACTTAATAATAAGTCTATGTATATCAATTATTTACAAGAAGAAATTACTACTTTAACAATTAAAAGAAATTTCTTCCCTCAAGTTGAGAAAATTAATCATTGTCCAAGATTTCCAAATAAGTTTGGGGACAACCCAATTGCTCGAAAAGGTCATTTAGAACTCTCATACATTGATAATTTTAATGAAAAGACATCCACTAAAGCTCGCCCCTGATAACGAGCATTATCTTACTTTATGTAAAGAAATTCGACTTTATTAAAGAAAAATAATTGCAATCTTACTCGCATTGAGCACGCATTCTATGAATGATCAAAAAGGAAAGAGGAGACCAAGACTTGTAATAAATTGCTCTAAATAAAGTATTAAAATGGAGATATCTATTCCTAATAAAAGGGATTTATTAAATCGTTTGCATAATGCAAAAATATTTTCAAAATTTGATTTAAATTTGATTATTGGGAGATCCAAATTAAAGATTTGGATCGCTATAAAACGCATCGTTCCCTTGGATATTACGATGGAATGTAATGCCATTCTGACTCAAAAAATGCACACCAATGTCAATATATTATGAATAATATATTTAAATACTATTTTAAATATATTATTTATATGATAATGTTCTTATCTTTTCAAATACTATTGAAGAACATTTTAATCATTTAAAACGCTTTAAATGGTTAATTTCAAAAATAGTTTAGTTATTTCAACCCAAAATTAAATTATTTTAAACAAGTAAGGTTTTTGACATATAATTTCCAATGCTTCTATTATTCTAATTAATATAAGATTTGCATAGATAAATTTCTCGATATTATTCAGATAAAAATCGCCATTACTCTGAGTTCTTAACTATATAATATTTTTATCACAATGCACAAGATGCGGCCCACTATTTGACAGATTGAAAACGACTCCACCACCATAGTTTGATATTCATACCATAGCAGTGCGAAAAATTAAAGAAAGGGTTAAAAATCTTCCTTATCTTAACCTTACTGATCCAGACAGTTTCAAAATTGTTGAAAGTGACGCCTCTGATCAAGGCTACGGTGGTATTCTCAAATAACGAAAAAATTCTAAAGAAGAATTAATTCGCTTTGTTTCGGGACAATGGAATCACACTCAGCAAAAATACTTTATTATTAAAAAAGAAATGCTTTCAAAGCATTCTAAATTTCAAGATGATTTATTAAATCAACACTTTCTTCTTCAGATTGACTGTTCTTCAACAAATACATATAATCAACAAGATGTAAAAATTTGAGATTTTTGCATCAGAAAGTTTCTGTCACTTTGACTTTGATCTTGAATTCATCAAAGATAATGAAAATTTTCTTCCGGATTTTATAACCCGTGAATTCTTGCAGGATGGATCACCCCACATGGAAAGATGTCTCCTCCTTCGAGGTGGTAACTTTTCTTTGGTCATGGCCGCAACATTAATGAAAAGATCCGCTCAACGAATGATCGATTTTAAAGACATATTTATATGACTTCCTCTTCAACCGGAAAGGAGAATCTTCTAAACGCAACTCCATCCCATAAAGAGTCGTTATTAAAGAACGCTTACTTCTCAAAAGAAGTAAAACAAAAATATTATTGAAATTAATCTCTTATTCAATAAATAATCAGCCTTTATTTGAAGATATTTAAAAACAATCCTTTCCCATTTGAATCTAATCTCGAGAGAATTATGAAAAAATCTTAACACAATTAAAGTGTATTGAGATTAATCATGTCATCGACGAATCATACAATTTTATATAAATGCGTTATACAAAAAATCTTTTCATCAAAGTGAATTCTAACTAACCCATTCCAAGAGAAAAATGTATTTTTATCCTCCACTAATTTACGCATTACAAAAATAAATTATTTATGCATGTAAACCATGATGAAAGTCTTCTTCCTTCTCAATAAAAGTGAAGGCATTTGGATGTTCATAATGAACAAAAGAAATTATCAACGAACTTCCAAAGATTCTTCGAATAACTATTTTAGAATTAAATATTCTTTCGGATCCAATTAAAGAAGTCTTCAATGAATGAATCGCAAAATAATGGTTATTAATCCCAAAAAATCCAAGGCAAAATCTTACTCATTTCTTCATAAACCCAAATCTGATTGATTTAACGTTATACTCTGGAAAGGACCCCTTCAATCGTTTCATTCAAAGATAATTTTTATTAAAATTGTGGAATTCTATCAGCATTGAGAATAAGCTCAAACAAATTAAAACTATTATTAAAATTATTTTGAATTGCGATTCCTCAAAAAATTACGATTTTGAGTTATCACGATGAGGTCAGAGAAAAGACGATATATCCTCACGAGAATGAAATTCAAAGATAAGGATACCTCAAAAATCTAAAATCAACTCGCTGTTTAATCACTCTCTACATATGGACAAACGAAGTCATCCGATAGATCGACATCGAATCTATTGAAAAAATTAATGAATTTCATTATCATAATTATTAGATCACTTTCACTCTAAAGTGATCCACTTTGCCTAATTATTAATCTCAATTTGCGTACAAAGACAAAAGGGGATAAGATTATCTCAAAGATTCTCACTTTTCCAAAGAAAAAGTGATAACATTAGCTCCAGTAATGAATCTTTTACGCTCTAAAGTATTCCATCCGTAATTACTTTCCACCTCAAAAAATAATTGCATTATTGTTCCCACTGATTTATCTAATAATTATTATACCTTGCTTAAACTCTAAGCAAAGTTCTATACCTCCATTCTATAAGGAGGCTCGCATGTATTTGGTGTGCTTAGTTTTATTCTCTTCTCTTCTACACTCATCTCAGAATCTCCTTAATTCTTCCCGCTTCGCCATCCATCGTGTAAGCTTTTCAATAAAAGTTATTATTTTATATTCTGGTAGAATTGCATCGAGTCATGATGGGATGATCCCTGGGGAGGGAAGGATGTTAGAAGTTTTCTCACTACCGGATTAACACTGCTCCAACTTCCCATGATTTTATTCTCTTCGCCGCAAATTAGAAATCCTCGGATATGGGTTGTAAGTCTGCTTTTTGTTGATGCGCCTTTGATGGAAGTTAACCAGTTAGTTTAATCCTTATTTTGTGATCGAAAGACTACCTCTTTCATTGTCTTCATCTCTCCTCCCTCTCAATGGCATCTCCGCCTTCGTAACTCTAATCTAACGACAAGAATAATAATTTAATCAAAAAACTCAAAATGACGAGTTCTGAATGAAGAAGACCAACAGATTTATCTTCTCCCCAAAATTGATAAACTATCATTTATCAATTGAACTTTGATTTGGGTAAGTCTTCTATGAAAACCGAGAATAAAACCATTACGAGATCAAATGACAAAACCATTTATCTACTAACTGAAGATCAGATAAATTTATGCAAGACTTCAAGATATCCATATTCGAATGACATGATAAGATTTAAACTCTTAACCCTCAAAGATTAAATGTTTCTATATTACCTAATGATAGATGATGTTCTCCTGACAATCTACGAGTTGTTAAAACTCCACACGAGCCATTTCAACACCTTTTCCAATTTAAATTTATTTATTTTTGATATAAACCTTTTTGAAGCTTTAAAATTACATTTACAATTTTATGGTTATGATTTTCTCCTGCGCTCAAATTATTGTCTAATTTAATTCATTTCAGTTTTAAATATTTCTAAGTTAAAGTTGTTCAACCAAGAACTACTACTAAACAAATTGCTAACATCTCATATTACTACAATGTAGTAATTAAATGGAATGAGGTGATTTTAATCATGTAATTCATACCATGCGATACAAGACCAACCATCAATCAAGATATTGATCGATAATTCAAGACGATGACGATGTGTCGATTCAACCCTCGCATCTATTACACTTCCTAGGTTTTCTCCTTTCTTCAAACCTCAAAGTATCGATGGTTCTCAAATCTCAACCATTCAAAGTCGCATAAATCATCATATTTATCATCCAGGTAGAAAATTAATCTTCCACTCCATGAAAATTTTTAATGAGAAAATAAAGTTCTAAGACTAGAAGTTGTTTCAATACTTCCAACCAGTATGATAACTTTCAGATTTGATATAAAATTTTACAGAAACCAACGCCTCAAATCGATTTATATTTAGAAAATGAGAAAAAAATAAGTCAAAGAACTATTCATTTCGCCGTATTTTTCGCTACTTATACTCAATCGTTGCTACTTTGTCTACCAAAAAATGGCAACCGAGGAAAATTATCAAGCATATTATTCTCCATCAAAAAATGGATGATAAATTAATTCTAGCTGAAAAAATAAGTTTTATGATCCACAAATTAAGAATTTATTACTATAATTAAATAAATTTAATTAGTAATAATATACTTCAAATAATTGTTGATCATCTTTTTAGCCTAGAGTCTAAAATTGATCAGATGCTCATGCAAAAGGTAACTAACCCCGAAACAAGCAAAGCTTCAGAGAAAGCTTCTACTAGTTCAAATCTTTTTGTAAAACCTTTTATTCAACCACCTCCTAAATTATCTCTAAAGCAGACCCTCTTCTCAAGATATTGAATTTGATTCTAAATTTAAAGAAAATATGTTGGAGCTCAAGACATCACCAATCTGATGAAGATTCAAATAATCCTCAACCGATCAACAAACCGACAGAAAGTAATGTTGAAAATGTCGCCCTTTTCAAGAATTACACGATTCACATCCTCTTGATATCCAAAAACTTTCTTATCCCAAGAAAAATTTGGAAAAATATTATCATAAAAAACCGATACCTCCGGATTTATTATTTGAAGAAGATACCCATTTCAGGAAATTCCTATGGAGATTCTTCAGTATGAATGGAATATTCATAAATTTTCAACATCAATCATTCATTTTCATCAACGCTTAGTTTCATTGCTTCAGACACCAAAGAAGAAAACCTCATATTGTTACTCAGCCATCATTTCGGATTCTCCGAACTCATGATGGTGATAATTTTCTCAGTTTTCAAAAGGAAGATCTCCTCAAATTGACTTAGTCAACTTCCAAAAACAAGAAAACCTAATGAAAATTGTATAATCTTCTTCAACAATTATAGATCATTTTCTTTGGATCCATTGGAGATCAAGGAGAAAAAATCGCTTCATTACTCCAAAAAATTAAGATCATCCTTAACCCATTTTGGATGATATTTTTAAGACGCCACAATTCTACAATATAAAATAATAACTTTATTGAAAACTTTAACTTACACGATGGCAGGCGGAAGAACCAAGAGATTAGAGAGTGTAAGAGAAGAGGAGAATAAAAACCGAGCACACCAAATACAGAAGAGCCTCCTTATATAAGAATGAGGGGCTTCTTAGAATTTAAGCAAAGATAAATAATGAGATAAATGATGTCAGAATGAACAATAATGCAATTACTTTCTGAGGAAAAGTAATTCTGTGAGGAATACTTTAGAGTCAGAAAGTGATTCCTTCTGGAGGCAATAATGTTATCACTTTTTTTAAAGCAAAGTGAGAATTTTAGATAATGATATCTCCTTTTGAGTGAGATTAAAAATTAAAAGGATCACTTTAGATAAAAGTGATCTAATAATCGAAATAAATCCATTAATTTTCTCCCGACGATGTCGACGCATCGGATGACTGTCATACATATATGATGATTAAACACCTCAAGTTGATTTTCATGATTTTCGAGATGATCCTTATGTTGAATTTGTTTTTCATGATTTAGATCGCCTTTTAATGCTCGCAAAGACTCATCAATTGATAACTCAAAATTATAATTTGAGAATCATTAATTGAATAAGCTTTAATAATAGTTTTAATGTTGAGCTTATTCTCAATGCCGATAATTTCACCATTTTAATAAAATTACCTTTAAAGGACCAATTGAAAGGGTCCTTTTCCGATATAACGTTTCCAACCCAAATCCACGATTGATTTGAAGAAATGAGATAGATCATTTTATTTTTACCTTTCATTTTAAGCATTTTCATCCATTCATCAAGACTTATTTGACGGATCGAAGAATATTTAATTTCGCTCAAAATAGCCACCATCAAGAATCACGCTAAATTCTTGATAATTTCTGTTCATTATGAACATCATGAATACCTGCTTTCATCAAGGGAAGAAGCTTCATCATATTGCACAAAACACCAATAATTTACAATTTTGTTATAAATTAGTGGAGGATAAAAATATATTTTTCTGGAATGGAGCACTCATTCACTTTGATGAAAGATTTTTTGATAACGCATTGCTATACAAAATTGTATGTCTTCGATCACAAACATAATTAATCTCAACACATTTTAATTGTGTTAGATTTTTCATAATTCTCTCGAGAGATTAAATAGAAATGATTGTTTCCCAAATATCTTTCAAATAAGACACGATTATTTATTGAATAATCGAGGATTAATTTCAATAATATTTTGTTTTACTTTCTAGAAGCGTAAAGAACAACATCTTTATGGATGAGTTTGTTTTGAAGATTCTCCTTTTCAACCGAATAAAGAGGAAGTACCATATAAATAGTTTAATCGATCATGTCAACCGCTGGAGGATCTTTTTCCATTATACCACCAATGACCTCCGAAAAGAGACCATCTCGCTAGGAGGCATCTTTCCATGCGTGATCCACCGATCGTCGCAAGAATTCGTTAGAAATCAGGAAGAGAATTTTCATTACCTTTGATAAATTCAATCTCAAAGTCAAAGACCGACAGCTGAGCTTGCCATGATGCAAAAATCTGCTTAAAAACTAAATTTTTTACATCTTGTTGTTCATGTATTTGATCAGAATCGAAGAATAAAGTGATTTAATAAATCATCTTGAAATTTAGATACTTTGACACGAAAAGCATTTCTTTTTAATAATGAGCATTTTTCGTGATTCATCGTAAATAAAAGCAAACTAATTCTTCTTTAGAATTTTTTCGTTGTTTCAAAATACCACCGTCTTGAGAGGCGTTCAACAATTTTGAAACTAATTAAGTAGTTAAGAGAAGATTCTTAACCATTTCTTTAATTTTACGTGTCACATGGTATGAATATCGACCACGGGGAATCTTTCAATCACAAAGAGTGGGCGATTCGGCAAGAATAAAAATCAACTATATAAGGGTAACCTCTGAGATTTTTATCTAATATATCGAAATTTATTCGAAAATTCAATACTTTTATTAATTAAAATAGAAGCATTGAAATTATATGTCCCAAAAATCTTACTTCTTGAAATAATTTAATTTTGGGCTTAAAAACTAAATCATTTTTTAAAATTAACCATTTAAACATTTTTTTAAATAAATAAAATGTCTTCAATAGTATTTGAAAAGATAAGAACATCATCAATATAAAGAATATATTTAAAATCTTTAAATATATTATTCATAATATGTTGAAATTGGACGGTATTTTTAGTCCAATGGCATTACATTTCACTTCGTAATGTCCGGAACAAGAAAATAGCTTTTATAGATCCAATATTTAATTTGGATCTGCCAATAATCAAATTTAAATCAAATTTTGAAAATATTTTTGCATTATGCAAACGTTTTAATAAATTCATTTTATTAGGAATAGGATATATAATCCATTTTAATACTTTATTTAGAGGCTTGTAATTTATTACAAGTCTTAGTCTCCATCTTTCCTTTTCAGCTGATCCCATTACATGAATGCGCTCAGTAGAAGATATTAATTATTTCCTTCTTTAATTTTCCAATTTCTGCCTTTACATAAAGTAAGATAATGCTCGCTCATCGAAGGACGAGCTTTAGTGGATGTCCCTTTCATTGAAATTATCAAGATGGAGTTCCACTAAATGAACATTTATTTCCCGTAAAGCTTGTCCCACAAACTTTTTTTTTCAAAATCTTGGAGACAATGATTAATTTTCTTAACTGAGGAAGAAATTACCGCTTAATTGTTAAAGTAGTAATTTCTTCTTTTAAACAATTGATATGCATGACTTATTATTAAATTTATTCATTTCATTTACGATAATTTCTTTAAGACGTTGATAACGCCATTTCTTTATTCCAAAGAAAATATCAATTCAAAGATCATCAATTTTCATGATTATTTCGGTAAGAAATTCCCCAAAATAATGGTTAAACCAATTAAAATAAAAGTGATTTGAATACAAAAAATCATCTTCACACACCACTGATAATTTATACTTAATCAGAAAGACTTACCGACTACTGCCTTTAACCGCTTCTGCTTTTTTTCAAAATATTTAAAAGCAATTATCCCTTCCTCAGATACATTTAAATTGCCGCTATCAACTAGCAAATTTGATAAAATAAATTCTTTATTTATAATTAATTTAATGGAAATATACCATTTCTGTATATTGCCTTTTAAATATTTCTTTGTAAAGAAACCCTGCTTCGAAGAATCGACTATGTTTTCACATGAATCGACATCTTGATTTATTTCTGCATCCATAAGACGCCCATTCATCTCATCTGCTCAACTTTAATTGTTCAATTCCATTTTACCGCTTAACTCAAATTTTAATTTCAAAGTAAGAAGACGAACACATCTCAACTCCTCCAAATACTACCATGGAGTATATGGAGGCTTTAACTCAAATTTTTTCAAATTTTATCTTTCTTCTTAGAAGATGATTTATGATTTTATCAATGAATTATTTTCAACTACAAAGTTTAATTATCTTTTCTTTTGCAGAGCATAAAGATCATTATATAATATTTTTATAATAATCACCTACACAAGATTTTCAATTGATTTATCAAAATCATAAGATGAGGATGAATCATTTTCATCCTCGATGCTTTTTTCGTAATCAAAATGTCAAGAATCTTCATTAGTTTTAACCATTCATTAACTGTTCACTTAACTTCTTTCGACCATTCAAGATAAGGACCACATCTATAAGATTTTATTTCTCTCTCTTTAGTTTTGGAAACCGAGACGAGAGTGCTTAGATTTACGTAATGAATTTCTCACGCTTATGTTTACGAGAGTTTTCACTAGAAAACAATCTTTTTGTTTTTCCTTATGTTCGAAGGTAACCTGACGCATTCGAGGATCAGCTGAATCACGTAATTCACCCCAATTCTACCGTGAATATAAAATAAAAACTTTTATTGAAAAACTTTAACTTACACATGATAAAAAGGAAGAACCCAAGAGATTAAGGAGAGTAGAGAAGAGGAGAATAAAACCGAGACGTATTCACCCAGCTTGTTTTCGCCCAGACGCTCCCTTTCATTTGATCTTTAATTTAAGATCGTAACAAATAACCAATCCCGCTTTAATACGTGTAGTCGCTTCCATACGTAGTGTTTCATATGATCGTCTCCATCGTGAAAGACTGAGAGTAGCTTTAACCTTTCAAAGAAAAGGTCAGCGCCTTCAATGAATTTTATTTCCAATGGAGGTTATCGCATCATAAAGTCATAACACAAAAAATACGCTTGTACCATCGAAAATGAGTTATACATCTTAATTTTTTCAAGAAGTGAGATTTTTCTCGATCTCCAATGATCGCAAAAAAATGATCTATAATTGTTTAAGAATATTATAATCAATTTTCATTAGTTTTGTTGTTTTCGAAAAGATCCCAAGACTTGTCAATTTCGCCAAGGAGGTCTTCCTTTCGAGGAATAGTGAGAAATATTCCACCATCCTTTCGAGTTCCGTAGAATCAAATGAGAATGAGATTTCTTTTGCCGCTACTTAGTGTCTCAATTGACAGAAAGAATATAAAGATTCGAATTCCATCAATATTCCATTCATACGTAAATCTCTAAATTCTTACATCTTCTTCAAATAATAAACCGGAGGTGTCGCTTTTTTATAATAATGTTTTTCCAAATTTTTCTCGATAAGAAAGTTTTGGATATCAAAAGGATGATGAATTGTAATTCTTGAAAAGGCTCAACCTTTTTCAACATTACTTTGTCGATCATTGATCGTAATCGATTCTAGGATTCGTTTCAATCTTCATCCGATCACGATATTTCAAGAGTCACATACTTTTCTTTCTCTAGATTTAATCAAATTCAATGTCTTCAAGGTTCTAACTTAAGAGATAATTTTATGTCAGAATAAAAGTTTCACAAATGGTTTTGTATCAGAAGCTTTCAAGCTTTACTAGCCAGCTAAACCTTGCTAAGATCTAATCAATTTTAGATTCTGCTAAAAAAGACGATTAATTATTTGAAATATACTATTACTATAATTAAATTGTTTAATTATAAGAATAAATTCTCGTTCATCGAACTTATTTTTCCCAAAGTTCGCTAATTCAAGAGGTTTATCATCCACCATTTTTACAACCGATGGAGGATATAAGATGCTTCAATTTTCATTTCTGCCATTTTTTGGTAAATAAAGAAGAACTGGAGATCAAGCATAAGAATCAGAGTGAAAAATGAATAGCTTTTTTTGACTATTTTCACTAATTTTCTTAAAATATAAATCGAGATTTCGACGCTGGGTAAAAACTTTATACCAAGTACCTAAAATTATCATACTTTGGCTGAAAGATTCCTTCGTAATAACTTCTCCTTAAACCTATTTTAGTCATTAAGACTAAAATTCATTTCATGAGATCGATTTTCTCACTCTCACGACATGATAAGTATCCTGCATTTAAGAACCATCCGATCTAGACTCAGTTTTAAAGAGAGAAACCCTGTAATAATAAATCGAATCTCGACTTCAACATCGCCATCAATTTGAATTATCCGATCAATATCTGATCGATATTTTGCACCCAGAATATACCCACATTCTGTAAATACATCTCATATTTCATTTAATCACTGCTAAGAAGAATATGATACGCTAACAGATTTATTTCGACAGTAGTCGCTCTACTTGAACAACTTTTTGAACTCTAGGATTTAAAGTAGAAGGGAGAGAAACCCTAAGAAGTGTAATAGATCGACGAGGGTTGAATCTGACTTCAACATCGTCATCATCCGTTTGAATTATCTGATATAATTCTACCATGAATATAAAATAATAACTTTTATTGAAAAACTTTAACTTACACGACAACAATGAAGTTAAAGAAGATTGGTAAGAAAAGAGTATAACTCAAGAGGAGAATAAAAACCGAAAGCACACCAAATACATAACAAGAGCCTTATATAGAATGAAAGGTGGTGCTTGCTAGAAGTTTAAGCAAAGGTACTATAATCGATGATAAATGTTGTCAGGGGAACAATAATGTAATTATTTTTGAGGTGAAAAGTAATTCTGAGGAATACTTTAGAGTCAAAGTGATTCCATTTGGAGACAATAATGTTATCACTTTACGAAAGCAAAGGAGAATCTTCGAGATAATGTTATCCCCTTGTCAGAAAGCAAAGTGAATTACTCAAAGTGAATCACTTCAGTTAGATCTAATAATTTGATTCCACAATACATGGATCTTATGTTATTAGATTGAGCGATTAAACACCTAAGTTAATTTTCATATATTTTCTCGCATCCTTAATCAATTTCATTCTCACGGAGTATCGACTTTAATAGCAACACCTCATCAACCGATAACTCAAAATCAGTTTTTCGAATAATTTTAACTTTTAATTGAGCTTATCCTCACGCCGATAATTCCACCATTTTAATAAAATTGTATCAAGGACCAACTGAGGGTCATTTTCGAAGATAACGTTTCCAAATCCATACGATTTTGGCTCAGAAGAAATGAAAGAGATTTCTGATCATTTTTTTCCGATTAATAAATTTCATTTATATCATCCATTAATCAAGACTTCTCGACGGATCCAAGAATATTTAATTACGCCAAAATAGTTTCACCATCCAAGAACTACGCAAGTTCTTTGTTAATAATTTTCTTTCATTATGAACATCCACGAACGTCTTCACTTTTCATCGGTAATAAGAAAGTTTTCATCATACAGACATAACACCAATAATTTACCAATTTTGTATCAGAAAGGAGGATAAAAATACATTTTTCTCTCGAATGGAATCTTCATTCACTTTGATGAAAGATTTTTCAGATAACGATTTGCTATAAAATCATATGCTCGTCTGATCACGAACACGATTAATCTCAACACACTTTAATCATAAGATTTTTCATAATTCTCTCGGTATTAAATTCAAACGAAGGATTGATTGCTTTCAAATATCTTTCAAATAAGACTCATTATTTATCAATAACGTAGAGATTAATTTCAATATTTTGTTTTTACTTTCGGTAATTAAATATTCTCGCAACCACATCTGACGAGTTGTAGCTTTAAGATTCTCCTTTCAACAAGAATAAGAAGTCATAATAAATATGTCTTTAAGTCGATCGTCAAACGCCGAAATCGGATCTTTTCCTTTAAGGCCACCATGACCTCCCAAAAGAGATATCACCTGACAGATGACATCTTCCATGTGATCCACCCTCGATCGCCCTCAAGAATTTAATTTACAAAATCGAAGAGAATTTTCATTACCTTAATTCAATATCAAAGTCAAAACCGACAAATGAAGCTATGATGCAAAAAATCGCTTAAAATCAAATTTTACATCCTCTAATTCTATGTATTTAATCAAGCAACGTAAAAAAAGAAAGTATTGATTTAATAAATCATCTTGAAATTTGGGATATGCTGACGACCGAAAGTATTTCTTTATTAATAAGTATTTTTTGAGTGGATTCATCGTCCAAACAAAGCAACCACTTCTTCTTCTTTAAGATTTTTTTCTTTCGTAATTGACCAGGGCCGCCAAATTTGAAACTCTGCAAAGTTAAGACAAGGAAGATTCTTAACCTTTTCTGTATGAATGTCGACCATGGTGGAGTTTTTTTCAATCTGTCAAAGAGTGGGACGCATCTTGTGCCAGATTGTGATAAAAATTAGCTACATAGTTAAGGACTTCTAAGAACCTCTATAACTAGTTTTTATCCAGAATAATATCAAAAATTATCTATGACTAATACTTAATTGGAATAATAGAAGCATTAGATCCCAAAAAATCTTCTTGGTTTGAAATAATTTAATTTTGAGTTCAGAAATAACTAAATCATTTTTCAGAATTAATCATTTAAACGTTTTTAAATGATTAAAACATTCTTCAATAGTATTTGAAAAGATAAGAACATCATCAATATAAACAAGAATATATTTAAAATAATCTTTAAATATATTATTCATAATATGTTGAAATTCGGACGATGTATTTTTTAGTCCGAATGACATTACATTCCACTCGTAATGTCCGAAGGAAACAGTAAAAGCAATTTTATAGCGATCTGAATCTTTAATTTGGATCTGTCAATAATAAGATTTAAATCAAATTTTGAAAATATTTTTGCATTATACAAACGATTTAATAAATCCCTTCGTCAATCTGAAGTTCACTTAAGT
This sequence comes from Cymbidium sinense, assembly GCA_021442155.1. Taxonomy (NCBI): domain Eukaryota; kingdom Viridiplantae; phylum Streptophyta; class Magnoliopsida; order Asparagales; family Orchidaceae; genus Cymbidium; species Cymbidium sinense. The sequence goes on from CM038228.1 coordinate 43,592,840, forward strand.
TCTTCGGCGTCTTCTGTGCATAGTGGCCGATGCATCTAGCATTTTATTTCTCTTGACTCTTTAGTTTTGGAACCAGAGGGACGAGTGCTTAGATTTATGCGTGAATTTCTCACGTTTATGTTTATGAGAGTTTTAACGCCTAGGAAAAACAATCATTTTTGTTTTTCCCTTATATTTGGAAGGTAACGCAGGGATCATCAGTTAGCGATCACAATTCTTTTTTGCTCAAACAGACGTTCCCTTTTCATTTGCTCTTCTAATTTAAGATCAGAACAAATAACCAATCATATTTTAATACAAGCAGAAATAAGGTTTTTATATGTAAGTGTTTCATATGGGATTGTTCCATCGTAAAGGCAGTAAACTTTGACCTTTTAAAAAAGATTGAAGCCCTTGATGAATTTTTTTTGTTTCCAATGGAGACTATTGGCATAAAGCGTCATATAGCGTCTTAAAAAATATCATTGTACCATCAAAATGGGTTAAGGATGGACATCTTAATTTTAGAGTAAGAGGCGAGTTTTTCTCCTTGATCTCCAATGAATCCAAAAGATCTATAATTATTTGAAGAAGATTATAGGCCAATTTTCATTAAATTTTTCTTTGTTCTTTTGGAAGATCGTACTTAAGTCAATTTATAAGGAGGTCTTCCAACGATGAGAGAAAATTATTCTTCGAGTTCCAAAGAATCCTGAAATGATGGCTTGAGTGACAATATGAGATTTTGTTGCTGCTTGGTGTTTAGATTGAACAGCAGTAGCGAACATAAGCATTCGATAAAGGATATGAATGATTTGATGTTCAGAAAATCCATCAATATTCTATTCATACAGAGAATCTCTATCATAAAAATTTCCTACGAAATGGGTATCATCTTCAAATAATAAATCCGGAGGTGTCGATTTTTTATAATAATGTTTTTCCAAATTTTTCTTGAGATAAGAAAGTTTTTGGATATCAAGAGGATGTGAATCTTGTAATTCTTGAAAAAGGGCTTGAACCTTTTCAACATTACTTTGCTGATCAGTTTGATCAGAATCAGATTCGGTTGAGGATTCGTTTGAATCTTCATTCAATTGGTTGATATCTTCAAGAGCTCCTACATACTTTTCTCTTGGATTTAGAATCAAATTTTGAATGTCTTCAGAAGAGGATCCTAACTTAAAAGATAGTTTAGGAGGTGGTTGAATAAAAGGTTTCACAAATGATTTTGTACTGGTAGAAACTTTCTCAAGCTTTCTTAGTTTATGGCACTTTGCTTAAGTCGATCAATTTTAGATTCTAGGTTAAAAAGATGAGCAGCAATTATTTGAAGTATATTAGTACTATAATTAAGTTGTTTAATTATAGTAATAAATTCCTTCAGAATTTATGGATCAGAACTTATTTTTTAAAGCAGCTAATTCAAGAAGTTTATCATCCACCATTTTTGCAATTGATGGAGGATAAGATGCTTCAATAATTTTCTCTTGCTCAGTTTGTCATTTTTTGGTAGATAAAGTAGCAACGGCAGTAAGCTAAACGACGAAAAGAATAGTTGCTTTGGCTTGACTATTTCTTTCTCTCATTTTCTCGAAATATAAATCGAGATTTGAGGGTTGATTTTCGAGTAAAACTTATATCGACGAAAGTTATCATACTTTGGTTGGAAGTATTCATTCCAAACCTACAGTCTTAGACTATTTTGTAGCTCATTAAGGCTAAAATTCATTTTCGAGTTTTAAATACTTTAAATCCTAAAGTTTAGAAAGTTGTTATTTCAACTACGACGACTACTCACGATCAACTCGTTAGCATCTCATATTGCTATGAGTGATTAAATGGAATGGTGATATTTATTTTTAGAATCATGTGGATCAGCAACCACCAATCAAGATATTGATCGAGATAATTCAAATGGTGATGGCGATGTTGAGATTCAACCCTCATCGATCTATTACACTTCCTAGGGTTTCTCTCCCTTCTGAAACCTCAGAAAAGTCTAGATCAAATGGTTTTCAAACTCCTGAATCATCTGTCGAGGCCCTTTAGAGTGGTGTATGAAGATCCTGACCATATATCTAACCTAATTGAAAGTGAAAAAACCATATATATATATATATATATATATATATATATATATATATATTTATTTATTTATTTATTTATTTATTTATTTATTTATTTATAGGAATCCTGAATCAACCAAGCATAAAAAAATAAACCTTGAATGTATTTGCGCATGTCTCAATTAAATCATTGAAAATTTTACAAAAATGAAAAATATGGGTTGGGCTTTTGTTATCAAATTCAATATTTGAGTAATAATTTCAAAATTAGAGGTACTTGGTTCTTTGATGTGTAAATCTAACAATTGGGTGCAACATAGGTAGAAGCCCTATTATTAGGAAATTTAAATATAGACCGCCCAATTCTTATATATTTACAAATTAGTGTTTTTTTTTAACTATATATATCATATATTTGCACATGCCTCAATGAAATCATTAAAAACTTTAAGAAAATGAAAAATACAAGCTAGGATTTAGTTATGAATTCAATATTTAGGTAATAATTTGAGAGTTTGTGTTTGTGTGTGTGTGTATACACATATACACACATATATATATATACATATAAATATACATATATACATATACACATATATACACACATATGTAGACACATATATACACATATATATACACATATATACATATATAAGAATTGGGGTGCGGTGCTATGTATGTAAAGCCCCAATACTATTCCCATAACCAAGCTTTCTAAAGGTTTCAATAATTTTCATACTTAAATGATTTTGATATATCAACATAAATCTCAGTTATATGTTATGCGACATGCATCAAAGTGTCTGGCAATAACAAAATCTCATGTAGCTAATTTAAGAGATGGTAAAATATCACATTTTTAAGTTTAGAAATTAAAAAAATAGACGCAGGTGGTTTAAACAGTTACAATGGAGAACAAAAAACTTGCACATATAAGATGTTTATTTAAATTCAAGAGAAGCTTAGCCAAGAGATAGGCCAAAGCCTTGCCAAATAGGCAAATAGTTACGAGCCATACAAATTCTATTATCATATTAATTATTTCTTTTCTCCCATTTTAGGTTAAATACCAAATTTAGTAAACCTTGATGGTGATAGGATTGAATAATTCTACACCGCTTCTTCTTACTGTGTCTCTTCTTTTTTTTTTTTTTTTAAATCTCAATTTTTGAAAATATCTGCCAAATAGTTTACCATGATTTAATCAAATTCAACATCCATCATCCCAATCGATTTAAAGGATTTAAGCCACCAAGGTTTATTAAATCTTGGTTTAGAAGATTGACAAAATCCTACCTGTAGTTCAGCACCTTAAAAAGAAAAGGCAACACAAAAAAGGGATAGATCTATAACATGGGCTAAAAATAACACAAAAAAGACACAATATAAGTTTAACGCATTATATCAAATTCAAGAAAAATTCAATGTGAAGAAGGATTCAAAACCTAATTTAGTTGGAATGAGGACAAAGATAATGCATTTGAGCTCAAAAAATTTAGATGAATATAAGCTCAATATCAGCATCATCCCAGATATTGGCCTTCAGCAGGAACCCAAACGACAAAAATTGAATTACTAGATAAAAAAGGTTCATAAAAAATAAAAAAAAGGAACATAGAACTCCAAAATTGGGAAGGCTGCTCACCGGAAACTCTGCTGCCGTCGAGATCCTTGCCTTCAACACTGTCGCCTTCGCCGGAAAATCTGCCGCCGTCTCATGTCCTACGATCGCTGTAGTTCTGCCTTTTGGCCGTCGCCCGCATGTCTCGAACCCAGGCCGGCGCATGCTGCAATTAGGGCGAGTTTATTTTTTAGATGGAAGATTTACATATATATATATATATATATAATATATATATATATATATATATATATTTATATATTTAATATTTAAAAATTAAATATTTATTTATCTAATATTTTTTAAAATTTAAAAGATGTATTTTCATTTTTAAAAAGTAAATGATAATGAGATTGAGGTGTTATATATATAAATTAAAATTTAGATATTTGATATGTAAATATATAAAAATTGTATAGTATAAATATAAATCATCTTTTTAGGTTTACATACATATCTAAAATTAGATATTTATTTATTTAATATTTTTTTATTTTAAAAACATATTTTTTTATTTTTAAAATATAAATGATAATTATATTTTTGATATGATATTAAAGATTAGGATGCTATATATATATGTAAAAAAAAAAATTTAGATATTTAATAAATATAAAATATATATATATATATATATATATATATATATATATATATATATATATATATATATATATATATATATATATATATCCTCAAAAAATAATTATTTTAATTATTGAATTTATTCATTACTATACTATCATTGAATTCAATGAATTGGTTAACAAATTTACTAAATCAAATTTTTTTATATTTTATATTTGAGTTAATTAATGATAAACTCACACACATATTATATGTGTAAGCCTTGGACCCTAAGCCTCTTAGTTGAAACTGTCAACCACTAGGCTTAGATATTTTACACTAAATCAATTAATTTAAATTAAATTATGAGAAAATAATCAAACCAACTAAATAATACATAGAACTAAACCAAATTGAATCTATTTGATTTAATTTAAATTTTGATCAAAATTTGAAATTCTAATAAATGAGTGTGCATTCCATATTCCATAAGTTCATATGACTTTGTTGAGGATATTAATCAATTCAACCATTAAAAATCTACATAAAAAATATAAAAATAAGATCAAAATTATAAAAAATTGATGGTGAATTAACAATAAAAAATTAAAAAAATAATAATTATTTATTGAATTATAATTCCTTTTTTTTTTATAACATCATAAAACTAAATCAAATCAACCAAAAATCCTTAGTTCATTGTGATTATAATACATAATTTAGGATGTCGTGTCCATGATTATAATACATAATCATCTACATTAAGTTAAGTGATCTAATATGCATGCAACGTTCTCTTTCATAAGTGATTACATAAATATTGGTATTTATTATCTTTATTATTTCGTTAATCTCACTATAAAAAATATATCTCTCAAATAATAAATATTTATAATTTGAATTTATCTCACAAATAATAAATATTTATATTATTTCGTTAATCTTACAAATATATCTCACAAATTGCCAATTGCAAAGAAAAAAAAGAAAGATATTAATGCCATGATCAAAGTTATGTGATCATTTTGTTAAATACACTAAAAATGATAGATTATAAATGAGTAAATATAATTATTATGAAATAATATAACAAAGATTAATGGAACTATAAATTTTGGGTATTTATTTCATGCAATTTAGCATAAAAATTATATTTATTTGTAAGCATTTTCATCTTATTCAACATCTTAGATGACCATATAAGCATTCATTTTTAATTAATTTGATGTCAACATCCTCGACCATAATGAAAGATTGAAAAAGTCACTGACTAAAACTATTTTAGCAATTATTAGTCACTTAATCTTCATAATTAAGTGATAAAAAAACTCTTAATAATAGAGTAAAAATTATTATTTTGTACTTTTCATGAAAATTGAGCTCAATTAATTAATGTTTCAAAGTTTTAATCAAACTTTGAGAGTTTATTTGAGCTCATTTGGCTTTGTGTCAAATCACTTTTGATGTTGATAGATTCATCTCATTAAAATGTTAAATCTAACAATAATTTTTTTTAGAATTAGAGTTCAAATGATCTTAAATTTACTTATGAAGAATTTATTACCTAGAGACTCATCCTTGATTGATTATATATATATATATATATATATAAATGAAATTTAGTGCATGCATAAAATTAATTTATATTTTGATTTTTACTTTTTAAATACATTTTGGCAAATTACTTTTAACCTTTTATTCTAAGAATCAATCAAATTGTTTTCCAAAAACTAAAAATAAATTTAAGAATTTTATAAACATTTTTTTTATTTTGAAAAAAATCATCTTCATCAACTATTGTCAACCACAACCCATATATGCTGTCATCTATTGTCATTACCGATTATAGCTATCATGTCATTACTATTAGTGATCGTCATCACTATTTCAGCTTTACTTTATAAATCTATTTTTGTAATATTCAATAAAAATAAAAATAATATTTATTTAAAATATTAAATAATTTTTTTATTACAAATCAACACATAAATGAAACACAACAAAAAGCAAAACAATCAAATAAAATAAAAAAAGTTCTCAAATGGCTTCTAAACTTATATAATTATACTCGAAATAATAACATTTTGTTCGACCACTTTTTAAAGTGGCAAAATTATTAAGTTCATTTTAAGATCATTCACAAAATGATAGAAAGATACAATTCACATTCAATAATGAAAAAAAGAAGAAGAAATCATCAATGTATTTAAAATAGCATTGCAATAATGAACATAAAATATAGAATAATCATCAATTATCACATTATTTGATGTTCAATTCAACATTTAAAATTAATTTTTGGAAATGAGTTTAGGTGACATCTAAAGATGATCTAAAATTATTTTATGGGAAAAAAAATTACAGCATTGCTTCACTTTGATTAGAAAAAAAAATAATTAATTATGAATTGATTACAAATTTATAGCTATTTAATAGAGTTTTTTAAATTTGTTTTATTTACAAGCACTCTTAATATTTGCATTTCTTAATTTTAAAAAATTTAAAAATGGGACCTTTTACTAAAATTAAAATTATGATCATTTTCCGAAAAAAAAATGTAATTTATTAAAATTTCTTAAATAAGTTAGATATTAGATATCTGCCATATCATCAATCTTTCATGTAATTGTAGCTGTTTTCTGTTTCGGCATGACAGCTAAACAACCGGAACATCTTATTTAGACCAGAGCGGATCTCTCATCCCTTTATATATCGTTTCCGCTCCTTTTTCTTCGTTAATCGAATCGAGCGGAGGAAAAAAAAAAATTACGCTAAGAAAAAATCGAAGAAGAAATTCCGAGAGCTATAAAAGATAGAGAGAGAGAGAGATGAAGGCAAAGGAGACGACGAGGAGTTTCTGTGATCTCCCGATGTCGACTTCTAGATCTTAGACGCAGGAGAAGAGAGGTTGTTCCCTCGCGCTGCGATACCAAGGCGGACCTTGAATCGCCCGGTGAGCTTTTCATCACCAATCCGATCTCTTCGCCTTTCCATTACTTTCTCGATTCGATCAGGATCTGAGCCTCATCTATTGATTCGTGGCGATGCTTTCTCTTTTTCACTTCTTCCCAATCCGTTTGAGACCATGCGTTTGGTTTCCGAGCTTGGATGCCGTTTCTGTTGTTTGTTTGTTTTTTGTGTTGAATGTTTGATCAGGCATCGGAAAAAAAATGATTAGGTGTTGGAAAGATCGAATTTTGGATTGGATCTAGTTTGTTGCGATTTTGATGGTGATTTGAACTACAATTTGTGTGTTTATGATTGTTTGATTGGAATATTGTGTTTGTGATTGCAGGAGGAAGAATGGAGTCGGATCTCGGGAAGCTTTTCATTGGGGGGATTTCGTGGGACACCAATGAGGATCGCCTTCGTGAATATTTCAAGAACTTTGGAGAAGTTGTGGAGGCGGTGATCATGAAAGACCGGATAACTGGCCGTGCAAGGGGTTTCGGGTTCGTGGTGTTCGCAGACCCCGCCGTTGCCGAGAGGGTTGTCATGGAGAAACACCTGATTGATGGCCGGATGGTAACTATCATGACTATGTATTCGAAATGTGCATGCTTGAAGATCTTGATAGAAAGGGGAAAAATTAGGAAAAACTCGATCCATTTTACATACATTGCAACAAAACTATATCAGTTTAATCCAGTTGATTGTCTTTCTTGAACTACTAGGGAATCTGGACCAAAAGAGATTAAATTTGGGTCAGATAAATTAGTTGTCAAATCATTTTCATTCAAAAGATTAGCTTGTTGGAGAACGCTGATCACTTGGTATTTCCATGGCAAAAAAATTGTTTTTTTTAATTGAATGCAGTATTAATGTGCCATGCTTATGTGCCATAACAAACCTTTCCCTCATGTGAGAGTTTTCTACATTGTTCATGGCTTCTTCACAAATGAAAGTTGTTAAATATCATCAAGTGTTGTGCATCTAGACCCCACTCAACCAAATGTGATTCTATGTGAATTATGTCTTTTTAAACCTTCCTTGACCCTGACAAGCTACTACAAGTACCACTCAATCCTAACTGAATCATTAGCTCTAATAACACTTGTTTGGAGGGTGGAACACTGGGACCAAATTGAGCTTAATATGCTAATAGATTAATGCATATCAGTGAGTGTCAATCTTGATATTTCAATATAAAATATTTCCTAACTACCTAACATTGGATTAACCCAATACTCTCACATAGCATAAACATTGAATATCATTTATGTTGAAGAAATTGTATCTATTATTTATCTGAATTCATTGAAATTTTACTTGTAATGATGCATAACAGGTTGAAGCCAAGAAAGCTATTCCCAGGGATGATCAGCACATATTACTTAATAGAAACAACAGCAGCCTTCAATGTTCACCTGGTCCCAGTCGTACCAAAAAAATATTTGTGGGAGGTCTTGCCTCCACTGTAACAGAAGCAGACTTCAAGAAGTACTTCGAGCAATTTGGGACCATCACAGATGTTGTTGTAATGTATGATCACAACACTCAAAGGCCAAGAGGGTTTGGTTTTATAACATTTGATTCAGAAGATACTGTTGATAAAGTTTTGCAGAAGACCTTTCACGAGCTCAATGGAAAGATGGTGGAGGTCAAGAAAGCTGTCCCGAAAGAGCTCTCTCCAGGACCTATGGTGAGGCTGCCAGTAGGAGGACATAACTATGGTTTGAATAGAGTCAACAATTTTCTCAATGGATATAGTCCGGGGTACAACCCAAGCTCTATCGGCAACTATGGTATGAGAATGGATAATAGACTTGGACCATTGACTGCTGGTCGGAAGGGGTTCCCTTCTTTTGGACCTGGTTATGGAATTGGGATGAATTTTGAGCCTGGAGTGAGCCCAAGTTATGGAGAAAACTTAAATTTAAGTAGCAACATTGGTTATGGACGGGCCTTAAGTCCGTATTATAGTGGGAACGCAACCAGATTTGCGAGTCCTATCGGGTATAGTGCAGGTAGTGGTAATCCTGGTTCCTCAGTTGGTTCAGCAGCTCGTACACTATGGGACAATGGTGGCCTTGACTTTAATATTAACCCTGCAAGTGCAAATTCCTTCGCGGCCTCTGGCATTGGGAGCATTGCTGGTTTTGCCAACAGCAATGTCAACTGGCAGGGTTTATCTTCCCCTTCCACAGCTCATGCTATGGGCAGTGGTTCAGACTTTACTACCGGGAATCTTAGCTATGGGACTGGGGATAATACTTTTGGTTTGTTTAGCGGTAGTTATGGCAGGAGTAATGACATTGTCTCTCTCAATACTTCTTTTACAGCTACAAGAAATGCCTATGAAGGTAATTATACTGATTCATATGGCGGTAGTTCAATTTATGGAGATCCTACTTGGCACTCAGCATCGAATGAACTTGATGGATCTAGTTCATTTGGTTATGGGCTTGGTGCCACAGCTTCAGATGTAATATCCAAAGGTTCGATGGATTACATAAGCGGTTATGATGTTACAAATAGGCAGATAAATAAAGGTAAGCAATTCCTCGCAGTATTGTAATTTCAAGATAGATTTTTCAACATCATGATTCAATTTAATTTTCAAAACTTTGCAACATTCAAGGTTGTTTGGCAGTATTGTATGAATGTGGTGTTATATGAAATGCATGGGTTTTAAATTTCAGGTGTTTTGAGTCTAAGATGAATCCAAAAAATTCTTTTTAAAGGCTTATGTAGAATATGTATTGTTATCAAAACATGCATTGTAGCCAACACTCGGTTGCATCTTCTCCTCTTTGTAAGCATTGCCATCCTTGCAATTCTTCTACAACTTGGAACTCTCCTTATGACCAAACTTCAAGGCTTTATTGAGGTTGGTGTCACTTTGGAAACTTACTAATGCTTTGTAATATGAGTGCATTGTACCATTTTCATTCCTAGTTGCTGACCAACAAAACCTGGGATTTCTGAAAGCGTCTCACCTCCTAGATCAGAATCCTGACTTCAAATAAAGCTTTAATTGGTTATGCTTCCGTATGTACCGATATTTCTACCATAGGAATGGTAATGCTTAATAAAATGCTCTTCGCATGATACCATCTTCCAAGGCCAGTTTTGGATTTTAGTCAAATCGTTATCCACGCTAGAACACTTTGCTAACCAAAAAAAGCAGGTTAGAAAGTTGTGGCATGAGCATGACTAATGATCCCGGGACAAATGAAAACATGGTGACAAAGAATTGCGAGAAATATAGGTTACAATATCCTTGAGATGAAAAATATAATTATGTGATTACACACCGCAAGATGTAAACAATATTTGTATAACTTAATGCTTGTGTGTTTGGATGGTTAAATATAGTGGACTCAAGTTGAACCTTGTGCACTAGTAGATGGATGCCTATTAACTTGAAAGTTTAAGTTAATCAATAAGGGGCATAACCACTATAATCATAAACTCTACTCTTATTTCACCTTTAATGTGAAATTATTTTATCTTCCTTATGGGAACTACATGTTACCCATTGGGCCTAATATGCTAATAGCATATAACATTTTCAGGCCAAAAGTATAAACTAATTAGTAAGGCCTATTAAGAAAACTCTTCTTTCACTTCTATTGTGGGACTATTTTTCACTCTCATTTACATCTTAACATTGTGATCATATATAATTATATAAACATTTTGATTTTAGGAATATGTTGATATTAGTTGCCTCCTTAATTGTGTGAAAAGAGTGTAATTGAGAAAGAGAAATTAAAATAATTTGGTCATGGATATGATCAAATTACAGGCATAGCATTTCATCAATTTGTCTCGTAAATCAGTAAGTTGTATCAAGAGATTGTTTAAGAAGTGTTTATAATTTTTATAAATAAAATATAAAACACACAGAGAGAGTACCCATCATGTCACAAATTGTTCTATGATTTTCTAACTTTTACTGTCAATGTAATATGGTTTTCTAACTTTTACTCTCCAATTAATTTTCTTAGACCAAAAATATCTTTCATACTATATCTTCTTAGCGTAAAGTTCAATTGATTCAACAATATCAATGTGCCCTTGTTTTGGCAACCATTGTCCTCTCTCACAAGTTATTTTGTATCAGCCACAACTTTGATTTCTCTATCATAATTATAATTCTGAAGTTCTCTGTCATTATTTTGCATTCTCTTAATTATCCATGATTCATTCAAAAGATTTCTTTGCCATGTTACAATTACATTTCCTGCAATTCTCAAAATCTCAATAAATATTTCATTTTGCACCTAAAAGATTAAACTTTGTCTTATAAATCTATAGACAACAAGCAATGATCTATTATCATCCAATTTTGTATTCTATTCAGATTTAATTCACATTTTCTGTCCCATCTTAAAGTACTTTTCTCATTTTGATGTTGTAAAATGATACTTTTATGGCCATAATTCTAACTTAGATTTAGAATTCATTTCATTGATTTTCCCTTCTACATGTAGTGGCTATTGAATTCGGAAATTTTTATCAATTTGATTAGTTCTTGGAGATGGTAAGTGGTGGCTTGGGATCACTTTCATTTTTTTTTAATTTTATTTAATTTTATTTATGTTTTGATTCAAAATAAGATATATCTGAAAGTGATTGTTATTTTTGAAAACATCCGAAACACCCAAATATTATTCTGAGTATTTTTAAAATTTTAAAAAATAAAACACTTAGAAATTATACTAAATAAACACGCTTTTAAAAATAACATAAAAATAAAAAATAAAAAATAAAAAATAATATTGATCCCAAACAAATCCTAAGGGCCTATTTGGGATCACTTTTGTTTTTTATTTTTTATTTTGTATTTTTGTTTGTTTTGCATTTATTTTGTTTAAAATAAATTTGTTTGATTGTATTTGTTATTTTAAAAGATGTTTTGAGTTTTTAAAAATAATATTCTAAACAAATATATTTTCAAAAATAACATAAAAATAAAAATAAAAAATAAAAAATAAAAGTGATCCCAAACGACCCCTAAGAGTCTGATAGTATAATTTATGATATATGGAAGTGTGTTTACAGAGTGATGACACTTACATTCATATTTTCATGTTTAGGTGTCGCATAATTAGTGTTAAAATGCACAAATTTTTCTCTCATTCTGCTCTTATAATAAACTTTGATTTTTTTTTAAAAAAATATTCTCATTGCTATTATTTATTTATTTTTGCTTTCAGGAATTGCTGGTTAGGATGGTGCCATTGCTTCTTTTTCAGATCTTATGGCATGCTAAGAATCCATTGAATTCTTAAAGGTGGATGGATGAATTTTGCTCTTTCTTCAAAATATATAAAGTGTTTGGTTAATTATTTAGAGCTAACCACCAGAGAGTTGCTTTATTAAAAAAAAAAAAATCGAATTATATATTTATATATATATAGAAATTTCTGTAAGGTTTGATTGAGCTTTTGATTTTATTTCTACAATTAAGCTTAGGCTTTCCTTTTCTTGGGTTTGGGGTTGAGTTGTAAAACCTGATTGCGGGATATATTGAGATGAGTGTTTCAATTTATGTTAGTGATGAGCTTTTTTTATTTATTATATTAATAATGGAAAAAGGTTCTGTCTTAAGTGCATTTATTCATTTTCTTATTATTTCTCAAAAAAATAAAAAATAAACAATAAAAAAAAGTGACTGGTTCACCTCTATCAGTGTGTGATGACTAATCTTAATCCCTAGAAATAAAATAATTCAAGGTTTTTTAATTTATTTTTAAAATATTTTATTTGAATTTGGATCTATGATGACTAATTGACTATCTCTATTTCTTTTTTTTTTATTATTATAGAATTTTTTTTATTTGTATTTCCCAGCTCTGTGAAATCTTTTTTTTTTATTAATTTCATGTGGCTCAATTACTCCTTTTATGAGCATGATTCTTTTATTATTCTGCCTTTTTCTTAGTTCTTATTAGCACTCATAGAGCTAGAGTCAAAAGCTTGCTGTAACACTGTGTTCTTTCGACATTTAAATTTCAGATTTACCGTTTGTTAAGAAATAATAGAACAAATATTTCATGATAAATGAGTAACACCTAACAACTTTGTTGAGTTCTACTTGATTTAGCGACATAAAAGAATTTATATTAAATTTTATATTTATGTCATTAAATATTTTAAAATTGATATTTAATTTAATTATAAAATTAGTTAAAAATTTTAAATAAAATAAGCTAAAATATATTAGTAATTATTATTATAGGTTTTTATAATTATGCATTTATAATTTACTATTTAGGTTTTAGAGATAGTTAATCCCAAGAATTTATATTAACTACTGATTTAAAATAAGACAATAGAGGACGAGATATCCGATATTGCCCTATCTCTCGACTGTTGATTTGACCGCAGCCTCTCGACTCTCTCTCGACTCTCTGCCTCGACTTTTCTCGCCCCAATCCAGTCTCGACTCCCTCTCTCTCCTGTTTGGCCGAATTTCTACTCTTCTTAGCAAGAGTCTTACGTTGTGAGTTTCAGTTGCAAATTGTAATGGAATATCTGAAGCAAACCTCCGGATGCTCTCTGATTTCTGTGGTTTGGTACCCACCATTATTTTCTTGTTTTATGAGGCTTCTACTTGGGACTCACGACTTGCATGTCTATCATTATTTTCTTCTTTTATCTTTACTTGGTTTCATGTTAAAAGGAGAAATGGTCTTAAGCTTTACAATTTGAAATGCTTGTAGTGCTTACATGCCAATATATTCTAAATCTTAATATGCTTATTGTGGTCGTGGTCCCGTGGATGATCATTATTCTTTGTAGGTTATTAAAATGCTCTGGTTTGTCCTTGCTCGCCATTATTCACTTTCTATTATTTGGGGTATATATTGTTGTATCTTTGATTTCTCATTTTCTTTTACTCTTCTCTGCTCTCTGTTATTTAGCTATATATTGCACTTCTCATTCTAAATTGTCTGTCCTCCATTACTCTGTTTTGTCATTCACATTACTCATTGCCTCTTATTTTGGAAATATATGTAATATGTTACAGCCTGTTGATTTTTTTTACATGGAGTTTGATACTATTTATTCTCTTATCTCAAACTAAGTATGTTTGTGCCGCTTTATTTTGTTTTGGGAGATCTGTTAGGTTTTTTCTTTAACAATTCCAGAGGAAAAGCCCCGAAAGAGGATTTTTCCGGTCCTTTCTTCTATAGAATTGGCGTAAATCAAATTACCTAGTCATCCTCTTGCACATTGTTTCGTAAATTTTGATATGCTTTATAATCCCTTTGTAGAAGTTTTACTATTAACATCCATCATCATCTATTATCCCGCTTCATTCTACAACATATATTTCATGTTTGTTTCCACAATGCGATCTTCATGTTAGTCAAGAGAGGATAAATCCTTTGCTCTAAAAGCACAAATTGATCCTTTTTCTCGTTATGTGAATTGATTTCCGTATTTTTATTAAGAAAAAAAAAAACCTTATTCTGTGGATGCTTTATCAAGCAGGTCATGTTATTTATTGCTTTGATGGATGACTTGATAAAGATTTTTTATTATTAAGTTAGAAGAAACTTTTATTTTTGCAGAATAAGTTAAGAATCAGAAGGAAATTGGTAAATTTAAGTCGAGATTTGAAATATTACTTCTTGTTTGGGGCAATCAATGTCGCATATAGCATTCAATGATAAGTTTGATACTATTTATTTTTCGCCATTGGCATGGATAGTTTGATACTATTTATTTTAGTTCGGCCATTGCATTGTTATCTCTGTTGGCATGGATACTATTTATTTCTGTTCGGCCATTATTTTGTTTAGTCTGTTGGCATCAATGGCATGGATACTATTTATTGAGCTGATTTGGTGGTGATAGTAGATTAGCTTAATTATGTATAGCTTGGAGTTGCAATTTTTTTTGAGCTTATTAAATGAGAAGAGTAACAGAATATTGAATATGAAGTTTACTATGGAGATTGGAGAGTGTATGTGTATGTGGTCCTAAGTACTAACTCATTTTTTCTTTTATTTAGTGTACAATCATGTCTAATGTGGATCATTCTCCCAGCATCATGGTAATGATTTAGGTGTAATGATATACCAAGTACTTCACAACAAGTTGAATCGTGAGGAGCATACATTTGAGACTACTAGTCGATGTCAACCCTAAGAGAGGTAAGAAGAGAGTATCTTCTGTGGGGGGTATTTTATAGAAACCACTTCAGATTTAAGGGGAGAGTATTCTTTACAATGCATATATTATCGTAGAAATTTCATAAATCAAAATCGCACAACTTCACAACTTTTATGTGAAGGAATGTGAAAAAATCAAGGCCAAGAATAAGCAGGTTGTTGAATTGGCAGACAAAAGGCAAAAAAAAATTAAATTTTATGCCTTTTGATGTCAACTCTGAAATTGAGATTCCATTATTCCATGACCCCAAAAATTATGATCATCTTCAGATTAGGGAGATAATTGCAAAGATGATTATTGTGCATGAGTATCCGCTGGATGGTTGAGCATATTAATATTCTTTTGAAGGTATTGAATCCCAATTATGAGAAGGTATCTAAACACAAGTAGAAGTTATTGCATGAAAGTTTATGAAAGGAAAAGAGAGATTGAAAACTTTTCTTAAGAGCATTCATGAGTTTCTTTGACTGATTGTTGGACATCAAATCAAACAAGGCTACATGCTTAACAATTCACTTTATTGATGATTCTTGGTGAGATAATCATCCTTTATTGAGCTTGATCCTCCACAGGTACTTTTATTTGTGATG
Source organism: Cymbidium sinense (assembly GCA_021442155.1). Lineage (NCBI taxonomy): Eukaryota > Viridiplantae > Streptophyta > Magnoliopsida > Asparagales > Orchidaceae > Cymbidium > Cymbidium sinense. The sequence continues at coordinate 43,608,799 of CM038228.1, forward strand.
CTATATGTGATTTTTTGCTAGATTGAAGACAAGGTATCTACTATCAATTTGGATAATACTAAGAATAATGATGTCACAAATGCTTTAAAAAATAATTTTCTAAGAGGAAGTTACATTTTCGTGGTCATTTCTTTCATGTTAGATGTTGTGCTCACATCTTGAATATACCGGTTCAAGATGAGTTGAAAGAGGTGCAACAAATAACCGTTAAAATAAGGGAGACAGTAAAATACCTCAAAAAATCTCCTTCTTGTTTACATAAGTTTGTTGAAGTGGCTAAAGCAGGGTCCCTACTTCAAAGGGATTATGTATTGATGTTCCTACAAGGTGGAACTCCACTTACTTAATGCTTGAGTCGCTTATTTATCGCGAATGTGTTCATTCATTATCGATCGAGATTCTAACCAAGTGGTTACCTTCGAGATTGAATGGCATTATGAGCGATTAGAAGGTTTCTTTCTGTTTTCCATAATGTGACAAAAATGTGTTCTTCTTATCCAACTACCAATTTGTTTCTTCCTACTCATGCATGTTAAGAAATTGTTAATGAAGAGTGCAATTCCTGGGATCAATTTGTCAAGCAAATGGCCACCGCTATGAAAATTAAATTTGACAAATATTGGAGAATGCAATCTACTCATGGTCGTGCGTTTGATCCATCAAAATGAAATTCATTACTTTTACATTTCTAAAATATACTCTAGCTGAGGTAGAGTCCAATATTAAGAGCTGAGGATGTTATTTGGGAGATATATAATCATTGAGATAATAGTTTCAAGCTCTTGAGCTAGTGGATCATCAAAGTTGACGCGTGCCTTTCATCAAACTTTGATCAGATGTTAGATTTGCGATTGTTGTTTCTATTCATTATCAAAATCGATTTGCAAATATATTTGGAGGAAGGATTATTTTGAAAAGTGATTCTTTTGATGTTCTTGAGTGGAAGATGAATACTCTCAAGTATCCTATTTTGTCCAAGATGGCTGTGGATGTTTTAACAATTCTCATCACCACCGCTGCCTAAATCATTTAGTTTGGTGGTAGTTCTGATGATTATAGCTCTTTATCACCAAAAAACAACCAATGCACTTGATGTACAAATAGTTGGATTAAAGGCACTCAAACATTAAAGATCCTTTGGTACTTTTCCAACTTAATTTAGTCTATTTAATAAATTTGATAAATTTCATTCTATAATGTCATTATCCACTTTATTTCAAGAGTTAATGGAGGAGGAGAACCTTTATGTTAAACTACCTAAAATATTTATTTTGGAGAAGGATACAACCATATCAGAAAGATATTACTTATGTTGTTTCATTATGCTGGTTGCAATACTTATTTTGATGATTAACTGTTTGGGCTGCTGCTAATATTCACTTTAATCTTTGAGCTGACATTTTCCTTGACAAACAGAATGCATTTTTTGTGTTATGACTAAAACCTTTTCCTTGCATATCTTTTAGTTTTCTCTGTGGTTGTCAATTGTCATTTGCCTTAGTTGCTTTAGTTTTCTCTAATCGCTTTTTTTATTAGATCATTATATTTTCTCGTTAAATGATATTGCATCATTATTGTTGTGTAGACTTGCTATCCTTCAAATTTTGTATTTTCTTACTTAGAGATCATGATTGTCATTTATTTTCTTAGACAAGTTTCAAAATAATTTTTTTCATTTTTTCTTTTTCTTGTATTTTGTGATCCAACCAGAATATGTTTGGGAGTTCAGAATTTCGTTTGCTTTCTAAGACACTTCACGCACGTAATCTATGTTTCTACAAAGCTTGGAGTTTCAATGTAGGGAGTTTGGCAAAGGAGACTATTTATTTTGTTGAAAGAAAATTTATGTAATCGCTTTTTTTTCTTCATTGACAAACTATTAAACCTGCTTATTAAACTTTTAGGGAAGATAAAACGCTTATTTTGATCTCTTAGGTGAAATAAAGAATTTCTTTCTTTATTTTCTCTTTGTTCCATTGCATAAACGCGAAATTTAATTATGACTATTTCAATTGGACTATGAGTTTATTGCATTTTTCCTTTGTTTCGGCTTTTGTTCTATTTGGTTTTGCTCTTTTGTGCATTACACATATGTCGGCCGGTTTTGTTTTGCATCCTTATTCAGTAAGATTTTTTGATGCTACTTTGGTCAATTTGGAACAGATGTTATTATTATTAATGTGTAATATCATTTGTGATATTCACATTAATGGGCTACGGTAAGATCTTTTGATGCTATTTGGTCAATTTGGAACAGATGTTACATTATTAATGTAATATCACCAGATATTACACATTAATATTTTAAAAAACTATAAATAATGTATTTGAACTTATTTGAGCTTTATGTATGTATTTTTTGATATTTAATTTAATTTTTGAGATTACATTTTGTCAATTTTTTCGGATGTCTATCATTTAATCAATGATAACGATATTTTAATAGTTTGATTTTTTTGAACATGCTTCGCTTATTTTAATTTTTTTTGATTTCATTGTCATTTTTTTTGTGATTTCATTTTGTCAATTTAACAAATGCTACATTATTTTCATTTTTTTATGATCCTACCTTATTAATATTAATCTTTCATTTTATCATCTTTTGTGATTTTATCATTATTTTTTGTGATTTTATTTTGTCAATTTGGAACAAATGCTACACTTATTTTCACTTTTTTTTTTTTGATCCTAGTCTTATTAATATTAATCTTTCATTTTATCGTCTTTTGAATGTCTAATATTCATACACCTATTGCTCAATATCAATGATTATTTATTTTAGTTTCGAGCCCAATGATAATATTTATTTTATAATTTTTTTGCTAGTTTTGTTAACATAAAGTGATTAGATTTGAAGATTCAAGATTGGTTGATTTCAAGATAGGAAAGAAGACTATAAAACTTTGACATTAAAGTGAAGAAAATGATTTGATTAGAAATTGATATTTGTAAATTGTAAATTTTGTATTTTCTTAGCTTTTATTTTTTAAAATTATAAGTTGTATATGATCATATAAAATTTTAGGTTGAATTTATTTTAGAAAGTTGTAAATCTGTAAATTTGTAAATTATATAAGTTTTGAATTTGTAAATTTGTATATGCATATATGATATATGAGTTTGTGAATTTTGTTAGCTATAAATTAAGATTGTATTCAATTTTGTGAAAAAAAATGATTTTGAATCTCTTGAAAATTATTTAATTTAAGAACAAAAATTTTAAGATATAATTTTGATTTTAAATCTTTGAATGAATCTCTAATTTTAATTTTTTGTGTAACAAAGCTTTTTTTAGTGTAAAAATAATAATTATGATTGTATATAATTGTATATTTTTAGCTTTAATTTTTGTCAATAGTATTTCAATTTTTCACTGCATAAGATTTTAATAATTATTTTTAATTAAAAATAAAAAATAAAAAATTATAAAATATAAAATCGAGCTAATTTCGAGTAACACAGCCTAAAATGAACACCTAATATTTTTTTAGTAACACTAACACTATAAACGAAGCTATTTCAACACGAGCAATTTCAAAAAAAAAAATAATAAACAATACAAACAAATTTCGAAGTTCCTGCTTACACCCTACATAGAGAGCATCATAGAAAGCCCTTGTTCTTCTTCTTAAACATATTTGGATTCCTTGTGTTTATATATATAATGCATGAAAATATATATTTTTTCTTTTAAAAAATTAATGATGATATTAATTTTGATGTTATATTAAATACTTAAAAGTTATTTATATAAATATCTAAGAATTATGTGTGATGTATATAAATAACTCTTTTTTTAAGTGAAAGTTGGGTTGTTCCTTGCCATCCATGGTCATATTAATTATGCAATTAGATGGTTTTGTATAGGAGAATTTATATATTTATATTTATTTAAATATTATTTAAATATATAATATTATATTAAAAATAGAACCAATAATCTTTTTTAAGTGAAATGTATTGTTTTATAAATGGAAAAAAAATATTTTTATAAATATTAAATTTGAGATATTAGATATGTAAATATATAGCGAGGCCGAAGCTTGTTTTGGCGAAAGCTTCTTGCATTTTGCATTTATATATTTAGATTTATATTACATTATAATTATATATTAATAAGTTTTATATTATTTTTATAATTATTAAAATATTATAAATTTATATTTACATTACATATCATGTCAAACATTATTATTTGTATTTAACACTTAAATTACTATTTTATAATTTAACACCTAAAATATTCTAATAATATATTATCATTTTGTCTAAAGGACAAAGCTGTTCAGAAGAAGCTAGAAGTTATGCCATGACCGGAGAATGAACCCCAAGACAGATTTTCCTTTTTTTCTCAGCGGCATCAGTTGAAACCATTGCTATAGTTTCGACATTTTCTCATTTCCTGAACAATACCATCAATCAAAAGAACTGAATTAAGATCGTAGGATGTCTTCTCCCATCAACATCTGACTCTTTTTTCTCCTCCTCTCATTACAGATAAACATAACTTTATCAATAAGCTTCAACCCAAAGAATACCTCTGTTTTCTTCCTTTATTTCTCCTCTCCTTCCTACGAATGTAATCTCACCTTAAAATAAAATCTTGTTCTCATCTCCAACTCCACATGGTCAATGATAATATATTCCATAATAATAACCGCTTCAAAATCTAACAATTCCGCACAATTCACACTCATTTAAAGATTGCACCTTTACAAACCAAGTAGCTTGCTCAAAGTCGACACCTTCCTTTAAGATCAGAATTATTATCTCGCTTTCCAGATCAATAGCCAATAAGCCACTTGGTTATCACCAAACGCCTCAAGAGAGTCTAAGTAATACCACTATTACCGCATGCAAATGGCCTTGTAAAGATCGCGGCCGTAATAATATTGCTGAGATTGTCGCTACTGAGTAGCAAGTGGGACCCTCATGCTATTATCGGAGTTTTAACATTATAATATTTTTTGTTAAAATCAAAAATAAGTTTTAAACAAAATAAATAATGACGTTGCCATGATATATAAATCCCTTTATGTATATTTATTTAATTATTATTATATATTTATCAAAGATTTATATTGAAATATTATTTCTATTATATTTAATAATTTTAATATTTATTATCTCACCTAACTTAACTCCTAATTCAATCTCAATTAATTTATTAAATCTGGATTTTTTTTTTTAGTTCTTTATCTGATCTTTATCAAAATTATAAGTAAGCCGTCGTGAAATTCAAAGAAAGTTTAACGTAAGGAAGCCAACAAATTCATTTTTTTTTAATCATGGACAAGTATCAGAGGGCCTTCAGGCCAGATAGAACCTATGTTCTACCACCGTTCAAAGAGAAGATTTCAGATTAACTTAGAAAATAAATAAATAATAATTATTTAAATTTATTTTTATTATATTTTAATCATTATTTATAATATAATATTGAATTTAAAAAAAATGTACTATATTAGATTTTATCTTATTTATAATTTTATAGTTCAATATTTTATTTAAGAATTATATTTAAACATATATTACTTATAAAAAAATATAGAAAATACATATTTTTAAAAGATATGATTGATCAGTATCAAGATTCCACGGAAATTTAAATAAACATCGATTGTTAGTTTTAGATTTAAAAGATCAAAGAGAAAAAATAAATCAAATTATCATTAGATTAGATGTACATTTAAAGAATACAATAAAAAATATTTTTAAGAAGAAACTATAAAACTTAATATTTGATTTAATGAATTTTAATATTATGTAAAAAGTAAAAATAAATTAAACAATCTAAAATGTTTTGATAATCAAAAGGAAAATATTCTAAATATTGAAATAGATGGATATTTTGATAAACTTTTTCAATGAAGATTTGAAAATAATTGATTTTACAACTTTATCATTTAAACAAAAAATAGAATTTTATTTTTATCATTATTAGAAATTAAAGTAGAGAATTTTTAAAGAAAATAAAATATGGAAAAGGATGATGATATTAATAAGTCAAATGTTTAGAGATCAAATTTCATTTTTTTAATGTTATTTTAAAGACCAAAGATGGATGAGTAGAAAGAGTTTTTCAAGAAAGAATAAAAATATGCACAAGAGTGTAAATTATAAGAATTAATTAAATGTGTCATTAATTAAAAAGATTAAGAGCACGATGTGATACAAAAGTTTCTCACAATCAATTTGGTCATATTTATCTACTATGGATGCATACATTCTTAAGAGGTTATGAAATATAGAAATAAGGAGGATAAGATATTTATAATTTAGAAAAGCTTACGATGTTTCAAGATTTTGGAGAGTTTAGGAAAGATTAATATTGAAATTTCAAGAATTAAGGATATGATACTTAGCTATTATGTCCAAACACAAGAGGATTAAAAAATATTTTCTATTCAATGGATTACATGATCAACTTATCTTTTGCTTTTTTAATTTCTTACTAGGCATTTAAAAGATGTACTTTATGCTTTTCGATGACATCCTTCTTTGAAAGACTAGAGAGGAGTCCAAGAGAAACTTGAATTATGAAGGTCAACATTATAGTCTAAAGATTTCATTAAGTGATCTAAAAAAATATGTAATTTTAGTTTGTAGAATATGTAACATTTATACAAATTTAATAAGAGTGGCATTGATATTTAGGTTCTATTATAAAAAGATTGACATAGAAGATGTTGTTAATTCAAGTTATAGAACATTTGTGATAAAATTCAAACTTAAGAAAATTTTATAAGATTTTAATGACTTATGGCTAATGTAAATAAAAGAGAAGCAAAGAGATATTAAGAGATGAGGAAGTGGATGAGTTTTTACTAGAGAAAAATAAATGAGTATGTTAAAAATTGAGTAGCTCATTACAGATTAGAGAGAGTCTTTTGATGGTTTATAAATTGTCGATCATTCGATGATCCATAAATATTTATTTATTTCTTTTATGTTAAGAAAGGTAGACCTAAAAAAATTGGTTAAGATATATAAAAAAATGACCTGTATACTTGAATTAAAATGAGAATTTGACAATAAAGACACAAAAGTAAATTATAAAATAATAAAATAAAAGCTTGTTATTGTTGTTGTTATTTGTATATTTTTAACCATTATGTTGATGCCAATTAACTTAATTAAAATTTTTGGATATTATTGACTATATTCGAAGAACAAAATTTGTCTACATCAAATAAAATATTAAAAATAAATAAATAAATAAATCAAACTATTTTGAAAATTAATAGAAAATTTGAATTTGAATTTTGAGAATTTCATGAGTGTGTTAATTTTTCATGAAAATAATTCAAATTATATATATATATATATATATATATATATAAAATATATATATATATATATATATATATATATATATAAATTATAAGACATCAGTTTAATAGTGATTAAAAGAGAAATATTTATATTTGAATATATAATTTGCACATAAAACTCAACTTTCATATATATATATATATATAATAATAATAATAATAATAATAATCTCACTCAAGAATCATCATAATTTATAGTTGTCTTGCCTTTAATATATACTAAAAAAAGACCAAATAAAAAAAGGCCATATGTAAAGAAATTTATGACCACACAAAATGATTTTATATATGGCTCTCAAAATAATACCAAAGCACAAATCTTGATGAAAGCGATATGATTTTGAGTCAAACAAATAGATCAAGACTTAAAATATCATTAATCTTTGGGACATCAATTAAATCCCAAAAAAGCTCTCAAATGTGGAGTGTTTATAGTCAAATCGAAGGCCTCGACGAGCCGGATCTAATGAGCCTAAGATCTCATAATTCACTTCATTTGGGCATCCAAATGCTCAAAATACATCAAATGATCAAGGAGTCATCGAGTCCGAGGGAGGAGGCCTTACATGAATTTAACAACACCTCCTCCCATCTATAAGGCCTCACTCACATCTAAGGGAGCCAAGTGAAGAGGAGTCAAGCAAGTGAAGAAGAAGGAACTAAGCAAGTGAAGAAGAACAAGGACCAAACAAGGAAGAAGAGAAGAAGAGAAGAAGAAGGAGGAGAAGCAAGTGAAGAACAAGAAAGCAAGGAAGAAGAAGAAGAGTCCAAGCAAGTGAAGAAGAAGGAAGTCAAGGAAGAAGGCAAGGAAGAAGAGGAAGAAGTCAGAGAAGAAGAGGAAAAGTGAAGTGAGGAAGAGAAAGCTCTAAAGCTTGAAGATCCCCAGCAAGATCGCACCTCGCCACCGACCATCGTTAATTATACCCAACATTTCAATTACCCAGATCTCCAACATCGAACTATTATAAATCGATCGTTGTTACACAAATTGTCCCTTTCAATAATTGTAATCCGTATCGGAAGATTTTGTACTCTGAAAAGGATACATAGTGGAATCTTTTACTGGGCTAGGCCCCGTGGTTTTTCCCCTCTTTTCGAGGTTTTCCACGTTAAAAATTCTGGGGTGTCTCATGTTCGCTCTTTAATACGTGTGACTAATCAACAAGGCTAAGGCATAAATTTACTCTACCGCTGGTTTTCCAAAGACGCAATGCGGCCACTGTGGAAGTAAAACCCTTCAACCAATTCGTGAACATCCACGTTATGGCCAATAGCACAACACTCCATAATGGAACCTCCGCTCCAACTCCCGCTATTCTCAAAACCCATCCCTAAACCAAGGACGCCATGTTGAGGGCTAACGGAATCGCTTTGGAAGATCGTGTCCGTAGAATGGAGGAGTCTCGAAATAAGATGATCTAGCTTTTGCAAGGACTACAACAGCCGCTACTACGGTAAACATATCTCCCCCAAGATCGGTCGTTGCCCGGAGGAAGTCAAACGCTAATCCTCCCGACACTGGAGTTCCTCCGCATGAAGACCGTAACGCCGATCTCCTCGAATCGCTAGTTCCACTCATCCATCGCAGCCTCAACCGTTACTAATCCACCGATCGTTGTTGATAGCTTCACACATGCTCATCTCATTAATCCGACATCATGACATTCGCAAGTACGACGCTTAATACAAGATGAATTTCACCTTCAAGATAAATCATCTTCACACCGTTATGAGTCCTCACCTTTACCAAGCCATTCTTCGACATCCAATTCGTAGGTTTCAAGCTTCCAGCATTGATTCCTATGATGGGGCAATCACCCACACAACACATCACCATTACAGACTATCATGCATATCCAACAGCTCCGACACACGCTTTGTCTCTTTCCGTTACCCTCAAAGGGCAAGCTCGTGACTTGGTTCATTCTCTTCCGGGGATCCATCCATACCTTTAACGAACTCGCCGTTCTTTGTGGAACAGTTCATTGCAAATCGGAGAATCATTAAAGATTCCTCCCATCTTTCCCAGATTCCGTAACCAGGGTGAATCACTCAAAGAATACTTCCGTGAGGTTCTCTTAGCCAAATACCCGGGACTCAACTATTAAGAGGAGTTTTCCTTGGAGGACTCCGCCCGTGGCCTTCTATTCGTCATTAATGGGACACGGTCCGCCATATGCCAATTTAGTTCATCGTAAGCACAAATCTCCGCCGATGAAGCTATTAATGCTCATCGCAAACAATTTGAACAATATGGGAAACGCAAAAGCACCCTGAGAAATGTGGACCGACTGTGCCCATCAAAAGAAGACAAGGTATATGATCTCCTCCACCCCCCCATATCAACAACGTGAACCTCGAAAAAAAGACATACACACCGCAACACATCTCGTGTTAACCTCCGATGGCTATTCGCAATGAAGAACATATCAAGTGGCGCATCCATTGAAACCAATTCGTGAAATCGAGCAATATTGTCATTTTCATCAAGCCGTGGACATACCATCAAGCATGTATACAACTCAAGGAAGAAATCGAGACTCATTCAACAAGGATACTACGCCGTTTATGAAGAATCAACCACCTCAAACAAACACACCTCCGCTTTGGGGCAACCAGACAATCATCACAAAACAACCAAATAATCATCAAATAATTGGAGAAATCAAACAATCGCAGAGGATCGATACTACATAATCAAGTTCTCGCATCGCTTCCAAAGAACCGAGTTGAAGAAGTCTCGCATTGATCATTCCATCACTTTCAATGACTTAACTAGAAGGAGTCCATATCCTCATCAAGATCCACTTGTCATCGTGGGACGGTGATCCTTTATAACGTTAAAAGAATTTTGATCGATAATGGAGTTCTCATGATGTCTTATTTTACTCAACTTTTCTTAACATGGGCCTAGCAAAAGCTCCAACCAGACCACTATATGGGTTTGATAATCACCCAAGACGCGTAAGGGACAATCACTCTTCCTGACCTGAGAATTCCTCGACAAGTGACTCATTTAATACAATTCATGGTGGGTCGATTCGATATAATGCAATCTGGAGGCCCTCCAATCAATTTGCTATCACTGCCTCATCTCGAAGATAAAATTTCCTACCCCTGGAGTTGGGGTGGTTTGTGGAAATCAAGTCAATCATGTTATCTCGCATAAGCTCAACCGCCCTTCCATCACCTTCAAGATCAAGATCTTAACTTTCGAGATGAAAGAGTACCTCAAAAGCTTCAGAAGATTTACTCAATAGCATTATCGATGACCAACCATTACGCAGCAAGTGGGATCTTTACTAAGAACAAAGGGAAAAGTATATAAATTTCTTACGCAGAATCAAGACATATTTGCTTGAGTCCAGATATGCCCACCCCAATGTAATCACGACTCCTCAAAATTAATCCAACGCTCAAACCAATCATCCAAAAGAAGGAGTTTTGCACCGATCCTCTTCGTGCTATTGAACAAGAAGTTAACAAGCTCATGAAGGATTCATACGAGAAGTGCATTACCCCACATGGCAAATGTTGTCATGGTTAAAAAACAAATGGAACATGGAGGATGTGTGTTGATTATACCGATCTTAATAAGGCAAAGGATAGTTTTCCTCTTCCTCGAATCGATCAATTGGTGGACGCCATCCCGACATCAAATGCTCGCTTTTGATGCTTATTCTGTACAATCAAATAAAGATGAACCCAATAGATGAAGAGGCTACAACGCTTTCAAACATATAAAGGTTTATATTGTTACCAAGTCATGCCATTTGATTAAAACGCCGGTGCTACCTATCAACGCCTCATGAATAAGGTTTTAAAGACCTAGCCACACAATGGAGGTGTATGTGGATGACATGTTAGTGAAAAGCTTAGAAAAGTCACAACATATTTCGACTTAGAAGCATGCTTTGACCTCCTTCGACGCTATAACATAATGACTTAACCCAAGTGTGCTTTTGGGGTTACGGAAAATTTCTTGGATTTATGGTAACTCACCGTGGATAGAGGCTAACCAAAAAATCAAAGCTCTCCAAGATATGATTCTCCAAGAATATCAAAGACGTCAACGTTTGAATGGTCGAATTGTCGATTATCCCGCTTCCTAGCCTGGGACAAATACTTGCCATTCTTTAAAATATTGGGAGCTAAAATAATAATTTTCAATGGACCGATGAATGTCTATGCTTTTGAGCAACTAAAAGAATATCTAGCATCTCCACCGCTATCCAAACCTATTCAAGGAGAAACGTTATACTTATATCTTGTTTCTTCCCAATAATAAGCTCGCTTTTAGTGCGAGAAGAAGATGGGGCACAACAACCAATTTATTACGCCAAGAAAATTCTCTCTCGATATAGAAAGTCGTTATCCATTTGCGATAAAGTGGCTCGCGTTAATTTTCTCACAAAATTGGCCCATACTTTCAAGCTCACACCATCGGTTTACACACCATTAAGGGCCATCTTACGTAAACCAAGCATCCGGAAGATTGATCAAATGGTTCAGAGAACCGGGAGAATTTGATATAAATTTTCTACCTCCCCGCCATAAAGTCTCAAATACTAGACTTTATAGTGGAATGCACCAACCCAACTCTAAGAGCTATTCATGCGTGTCTTTCATCTCCTCATGGACTCATGTTGATGGAGCTTCAGAATCGGTGTCGGTGCGAATCCTACTTGTTTCCCCAAAGAAAATACCCAGAGTATGGACTTCGCTAAAATTCAACTAATAACATGGCCGAATATGAGGCTCTCATCGCAGGTTGAGACTCGCCATCGACTGCGAAGCCCAAAACTTAGTAATTCACACTGACTCCCAGCTTGTCGCCTCCCAAGTTGGAGGAGATTTTAATACTCATAATCCTCAACTAGTGCAATATCTCCACTTGGTAAAATCTCTTCTTACTCATTTCAAGACACATCAAATCATCCACATACTACGAGAGAAGAATACGGGCCGACGCCTTGCTAAGCTTGCTACCTCTACCAGGAGATCTATTTAAGAGAAAGCATGTTGAAGAAATACATTTTCCTAGTATCCAAGGGCCATGGATAATTCAAACTATTGATGAGGAAAAGGAACGCTGGATAAACCCCATCCTATCTTTTCTACAAGGGACCCTTCCTCAAGATCCAACTTCACCTGCCTCCTCAAGACAAGCTTCAAACTTTGCTATTGAGGTGAACTATACAAGCGAGCTTTCTCGGTCCATATCTCAAATGCCTTCCACCTTCGAAGCCGACACGCTTAAAGAGGTTCACTCAGAATATGGGGAACACCTTGGAGGAAGAGCATTGGCCCTTAAAATCATGAGCAAGGGTTTTATTGGCCTACAATGAAACAAGACGCCTTGGAATTCACAAAGAAATGCTAAGTTGTCAATTGCATTCTAACCTCCCTCACATGCCGCATGCGAACTCTCATCATCCATTCAAAGCCCATGGCCCTTGCTCGTGGGGATTGATATCATGGGACCTTTTCCATAGATCGGGCAACAAAATTTATCATTCTAGCCACTACTTCACAAAATGGGTGAGGCCAACTCGCTAAAATCACAGAGGCAAATACCAAACAATTTGTCCGGAAAAATATAATATGTCGATCTTCCCAAAGATCATCACCGACAATGGAACTCAATTTCATCGGAAAAGTCTTTACGCCCTTGCAAAGATCTTCACATTCAGTGATACACCAGTAGACATCCTCAAACTAATGGGCAAACCGGTTACCAATAGGACCATACTCAAAGGACTAAAACACGCCTTGAGAAGGTCGGGGCAATGGGTTGATGAGCTCCCCAATGTTCTTTGGGCCTACCGCACACGCCACACAACGCGGAGAGACAGATAACTTGTGTTTTGGTAAAGCTATCATACCGTGGATATCGGGTTCCAAGTCCAAGAGTCCGCTTTTGATCATGGAAGTAATGAAGAAAACTCCCAAAGACCTGACCTCCAAACTGGATATGGCCCTACCGACGCTTCTATCACCAACGGGTAGCCACTTCAACAAGAGTGAAACCGTCCCCATATCTCGTTTGACTTGGTCCCGCTGAAGTCTCGAGGCGCAGCAAAGGCCCTCGCAATAAACTCACCTCTCCGGGATGGTCCGTATGTGGTCATAGCTACAAGCCGTGAACGCGCTCAAGGACCCGTAAGGAAAAACTCTACCTCAACTTGGAATACTAAGAATCTTCAAAATATTATCGAATCTCGCATAATTATTATGACTTTTATCTCGCATTTCATCCTTGTATAAGATCCCACCTACTAAGCTTGTTGTTGCATTGTTGTTGTCATTTTCTTTTAAAGCCCGCACTGTCTTATGATTATATCATTGAACTAGTGAATTCACGCCTTTGTTCTAACAAGATTTGCTTTTCTTTACTTTTCTTTTCTCCCACTTGAGAAATATACAACTCATGTTACATCTCATGGGACATGATCAATCCTGGGGACTTGATCGACCTCTTCCATACAAAGAAAGTCACACTCGCAAACAACCTTGGATAGGTAAAGATCTCCATTAGCCGACTACACCGCTAACCACCCGGCCGCCAACCTTATGTCACCGCCGCTACACGCCGCCGGCCATCGCTGAATCTTCACCGGCCATCACCATTGTCGCCGGTCATCTCTGACTATGCGGCCGCCACCGCTGACTACTCTCGTTCGACCTCTTCCATACGGGTTAACGCCATCGAAAAAACTCGACTAACAACCGGATAAGTCAAAGTTGGTGGACTTCTCCACCTCTTCCATACGCACGCCATCGAGTAAAACTCGACTAACAACCTGAAGGTCAGGTCCTGGACTTCCGCCTCTTCCATATTTAACGCCATCGAGAAAAAAACTCGACTAACAACCCAGATAAGTCAAAACGCCCTTGGTGGACTTCCCAACCTCTTCCATACGTTAATGTCATCGAGCAAAAACTCTGACAAACAACTCAGGAAAGGTCAAAAGGTCCTGGACTTCCCACGACCTCTTCCGACGGGTTAGCATAATAATATTCGACCAATAACCTAGAAAGGTCAAAACTTTGTACTCACTCACATATGTTAATGCCATCGTATCACTGACAACAACCCTGGATGGGTCAAAAATCGCGGATCCAACTCACCCATATTTGTAACGCCAAATATAACCAATTATCCCAAAAAAGAAGGTAAAAAAAAGAAGAGGGTATATCCGTGTATCATCGATTAATATGATGATATAAGAAAGAATTAAGATCGATACACGATAATGACATTACATAGACCAACGATGAAGAATGACATCCACAATCGATGCTACATAACATCGATATCCTCATCATCACTAGGAGACACTCCCTGGAGCCCACTCACAACTCCTTCATCTTCTGAAGGTGAAGGATTTCTGATGCTCGGGAGATATATCCTCAATTTTGGCCCTGCGATGTACGCACGAATTCCTTTCGTGAACCCTGGATGAAGCTCTCCTCTAAACACGCCGCTCCAAGTCCTTCACTTCAACATCAAAGATATGGTTACGAGCCTCGGATAAAGTCTTCGCCACGATAAGCCGTGGAATTCTTGAAGTCTTCCACTTGAAGTTGATCTCGCTGCTGCTTTCGACATTTTATGCTCCTTTAAAGATGATCTTGTAATGCTTATCCGCCGCAAGTGCCTGATCCTCTTCTCTTTATGACGAGTCTCTGCTCTCGCCTCAATCAGCTCATCACGAGCGCGCTCCACCTCCTGACACTGGAGAGAAAGAGAAGTCGACATATTCGCCAGCTTCTACACTCAGTCAACTGACCCTCCAAGGTCACCACTTCTTAGCTTTAGATTCATCCTTCGCTCATACTCGCCTAGATATTTTATCTTCACAAATTCAGATTCCATTCATCTCGACACCCAATGAGCCATCCCCAAATGATCGTTAAAAAAAAAAAAAAAAATCATCATCACACAATGTTATAAGGAAGAATAGAAGGCGAAGGAAAAATAACGCACCAATTCATCCGCCGTTGACGTCGACATATGTGATTTAATACCTCCTCGTGAATTTGCTAGAGTAACGAACTCCCCATCATGATGAGAGCCTAAACTCTCGATAAGTGAACGCCATCTCCACCGAGACCGACACAACCATTTCAAAGACGAGTCTCCTCTTTCGTAAAGATGGAACATTGCTACCGCTGCGGATTCTGATAGCCTGAGAACCCTACAGTATGAGGAAAACTCATCACCTTTCTCTTCAACTAAGAGCATGAGACCTTCACCAATGGAAAGACCAACCTTAAACATCCTATCTTCAACTATATATTTATCGATGTAATGCAACTCATGTAAGCTTCCCACATCGGAATATTAAGAGTTGCTAGAATATCATCCTCCATATCACGGATCCGGAAGATCATTCAATCTTCCCCATCTCTCGAAGGCCCCACTCATTCTTCACATAAAAGAATCCAAGTTTGACGATCCCTGAAAATTCTATCCAATTCTTTTAGTCCGATAAGAAACACGCCCTGAGCATCACATGTGAATCGCATTCGCACAAGTATTCGATGTTAAAGTAACCCCATGCTCCTAAGAAGGTGCCAATAATGACCATTAAACGAGAATTGCATCAAAGCCACACCACATTTTTTGAAGATCTCAATCCTCGAGCCAAAGGGAATCGCACCAAAGAGTCATCTCGAAATAAGACACTCCTGAGGCGAACTCTCGATGACTTTAGCCACAATAGCCACCAACTCATTGGGAAGAAAAATTTCTCTCAACACCATTAAACTATCGATGTGACAAGGAGGTATATCATGTCGCCATACTATGAGTTTTCTTCGACCATCACCCCAAGACGGCCTTTTTTTTGACTCCATGCACGCAGAGTAAAATTTTCTCCCACGACGAAACTTGATTATGAGGACAATGGTTCTTAACCGATACTTCCCCGCCTTGACAATTTCAACCGAACCTTCCATCTTGAAAGAATACCATACAAGAAAAGAAATCGCTTAACACCGCCCTACCCGGACGGTCCGACGGTCTGAAACCGGAACCACGACGATACCGTGGCCTTGATCGCTTCAACGGACGGTACGGAGGTGAAACCGGAACCACAAGTGAGCGGCCTTGATCCTCCGACGGTCCGACGGGTCAGAACCGAACCACGACGATACCGTGGCCTTGATCGCCTCAACGACGGTCCGACGGGGTGAACCTAACTAATCCGACCTGGCTCGATCCTCCTAACCCGGACGGCCCGACGTGGTGGAACCACGGATACCGTGGGCCTTGATCGCTTACCGGACGGTCCGACGGGTAAAACCAACACAGACAGGGGCCTTGATCGCAACCCGGACGGTCCGACGGGTCGGAACCGGAACCACGACGTATACTTGATCGCTTCCTAACCCGAGTCCGGCGAGGCCGAAATGAACCACGACGATACCGTGGGCCTGATCGCTCCCCGCTAACGCTCTTGATCGCTTCGATTGCCTCAAAGGACCTCACTCAAGAAGAGGGAGAGGGAAAGGTGTCCCTTGTAAGGAGAACCTATAGGCAAAAGGGTAAAACCCTCAAAACGGTTCAAAACGGCTCAAACCGCCATTTTCTAGTCATGGCAGCCGCTGGCGGGCAAGAAGGTGCGAAGCAGGCATTGCCATGTAGACGCTACAGCGCGCACATGCTAGCACAGTTGGCCTCACCGATTCGCCCGAATCATTCCCAATGGCCCGCGACCAACTGCATTGCGAATGGCCAACCGCTGTTGAATGGCACAACCGCCACGAATGGTCTGAACTCGACGGAATGGCGACCCAATCAATAGGAATGGATGCTACCGCAGCTTGCCACGCGGCTCGCGATGCTCACCCACGGCCAAGATGCCGCTGCGACCCGCCACGTCAGCGGGCCGCAAGGCCACAAGGCTATCATACGCTGTCAAGGCCCGCCTTCTTGCCGACGAGACTGGCGCTCATGTCCCTGTAAACGCTTAAAACTTCCAATTATTTTGAACATTTGACATATATTTTTTGGATGAGCTATGTCATCCAAAATAGAGCGGCTGATATAATAAAATCTGCCGGTCAAGCACAAATCTTGATGTTGGCGATATGATTTTGAGTAAACAAAATCAGGAAACGGCAAAATATCATTAGAATCTTGGGACATCAATTAAATCCCAAAAGCTCTCAAATGTGAGTGTTTATAGTCAATCGGCGTCTCGGCGGCCGGATCTAATGAGCCTAAGATCTCATAATTCCGACTTCATTTGGGCATCAAATGCTCAAAATACATCAAATGATCGAGTCATTACGAGCCGTCGATCGAGGGAGTGTCTGAGCCTTACATGAGTTTACTACACTCCTCATCTATAAATAGGCCTCACTCTCCTCACATGGGGCTAAGCTAGGGAAGGAGCCAAAGAAGAGAAGCAAGTGAAGAAGAAGAGCCAAGCAAGTGAAGAACAAGGACCAAGCAAGGAAGAAGAAGAAAGAGTCAAGCAAGTGAAGAAGGAGGAAGCTGAAGCAAGTCTGAGAAGAACAAGAACAGAAGCAAGGAAGAAGAAAGAGTCAAAGCAAGTGAAGAAGAAGGAAGAAAGCAAGGAAGAAGGCAAGGGAAGAAGAGGAAGAAGTCCGATCGAGGAAGAAGAGGAAAAGTGAAGTGAGGAGGAAGAAAGCTCTAAAGCTTGAAGATCAGCAAGATCGCTCACTATGACCATGGTTAATTATACCCGACATTTCCACCGAAGCTTCTAAATCTCCAACATCAAGAACTATTATAAAGCGATCGTTTGTTGTTGTCCTCTCAGTAGAATTCACTAATCCGTTATGGAAGATTTTGTACTCGAAAAGGATACATAGTGGAATCTTTTCTTGGGCTAGATGGTTTTCCCCTCTTTTGAGGTTTTCCACGTTAAAGTGCAGGAGTGTCTCATGTTGGTTCTTTAATACTTGTCTGTGGGTAATCAACAAGGCTAAGGCATAAATTTTTACTCTACCGCAACTGGTTTTCCAGCACGCAACAATAATAATAATAATAATAATAATAAGTTAAAAGGAGAGTTCTATAATTTATGTAAGAACTTTGGTGCATGTGCTCATCTTAGCCCTTATAAAGAAAGGTAAGTAAAGAAACTATTCTGAAGAAAATTATCATTATACATGTAGTTTTGAGCAGGGGCGGCCCCTCTCAATTTTATAATTTCTCTTATATGAGATAATCAAATTAATCATTTATCTCCTCAAAAATTTTTTTTGCTCTTTATTCTTATCATAATATATAAATTTGTCTCTCTGAGAATTGAGGCTGGTTCCGCCTCTTATTTTGAGGGAGATTTCTTTTTAAGCTTTGAATGTGTTTAGGGCAACGATGATAGTGCGAGGTGAAAATTAATATAGTTGGTTATTAGTCTTATTAAGAAAATATAATTATAATCATTTAATTACAATATTATTCACTACTGTTTAGTATCAAGTAAATTCATTACAGTAAATATTTTCCCTTTCAGAATTCCTCCTAAATACCTTCCTTTACTGTCAATTGAATCTGGCTGTTATTAGTAGGGCTATCAAAAAAGCTATTTGTTATGAATAACTCGTGTTCGGCTCTTTCGTTAACTAAGCGAATCAAATACGGACAAATATTTCAAACTCGATTTATAAATGAGCTGAACATGATCAATCATAGTTGCATGGCTTAGTGGTTAAAGCATTTATTATGCAAAAGATTGGCCCATATTCAAATCCTCCCCCCTTACAAATATTTTTGATTATTGAATTTTGAGCTCGATGAGTCATTTCGAACAATTCGAGCCGAACATGAATAAAGTTGTCTCATTTACTCCCCTAGTTATTAGCCTCCTATATCGATGTATATAAACACCTTTAATCTGCTTTAAAAGATAGTGAAATAGATCCCATCCAGCTTACGTTTTTACATGGTATTAGAGCCACGACACTCCAACAAGTCAATTCCTTACATCATGACGGAAGAACTCGTCACACCATCCACCATTTGTCCTCGACTTGTATTCATAAACCCAGCAGCACAACTCCCCCTCAAGCTCACACCTAATAATTATCCATCATGAAAAACTTAGGTTTATCATTACTGCAGGGATACAACCTACTCAGATACATCAACGGGGACACTTTACAGCCACCTCTTATTATCACACAAGGAGAAAACCAGATTGCCAACCAGAATCATGCGATTTGGGTCCAACAAGACTAGCTGCTGTTACATGCCATGTTTGCGTCATTATCAGAACCGCTCATGGCATATATCACCTCTGCCTCATCATCTCGAGACGCATGATACAGATTAGCCCGAATCTATGCTAATTGGTCGGGATTCAGAATTATCTTTCTGAAGGAAAAAATTCTCTCAAACAAACTTGAGGCAA
The DNA here is from genome assembly GCA_021442155.1 of Cymbidium sinense. NCBI lineage: Eukaryota > Viridiplantae > Streptophyta > Magnoliopsida > Asparagales > Orchidaceae > Cymbidium > Cymbidium sinense. Next base: position 43,628,525 of record CM038228.1, read on the forward strand.
AGCATTTGTCACCGATTATCTCCTAACAATCAAAAGTCTTGCTAATCAACTAGCACTCGTTAGGTCACTGTTGCTAGAATATGGTCTCATTCTTCACTATCTAAATGGTATTGGACCAGAGTTCAAATAAATTAGTAAAGCCATTTGAGTAAGAGAACAACCAATATCCTTTGAAGCTCTACACAACAATCTGATTGAGTAAAGGTTTTCTGAAAAGAACTCCTCGTGACAACAACCTTCCAACGATCACGGTGAATAGCTCCCAAAAGCAAGCCCTTGATCAAGGCAAAGGAAAATGATCCCAAAAGCAAAACCAAAACTACCAAGGCTCGTTACATTCTTTCCACCGAACCAAGGACTCAAAATCGATCTATAAAATTTTCGACATACATGATCGCATAACTAAAGAGTGCTACATTGCAAAGAGACTAATGGGTCTCCCAATTCCACCGAAAGTCAGCCACACCACCACTAGCAATCAAGAGTCTTGAATTACATGGTCATTGACATTGGGGCTTCACATCATGTGACAACAGATATGAACATATTATCTCTAAGAGAACTATATGTAGGATCTGATAATATAATTATTGAAAATAGTTCAGGTGTTCAAATAACACAAACCAGAAAAACAACTCTCTCAACTCCACAAAGATCCTTTACTCTTGACAATATTTTATGTGCTTGTGGTGTTTATTTTTGAGATGTGAGACACCATGCAGATCTTAGGGGGTACTTATTGAAGTGATCATGTACTATATTAAGGAATGGTAAACTATCTCTAGAGATAGAAATCACCACCCTATACTGGACCTAATAACTTAATAAGGACTCCTAAGGCACGATAAGTCTTCGAATGTACAAGAGATTTTTCCCTACTTTATATGAAAAAGTAAAGCAAAGTTTATTTTAAGCCAGGTTCATTAAGTCTCCTATGGAGGTAAGCCCACATAGTTAATTACATCCTAGAGAATGAAATTCTCTAAGAATACTTTCCATTAAAGTAGAAATTAAAGTCTCAAAAGATTTCAAGGCTAGACTATCAAAGGATTGGTTATATTTGGAAATTCAAGTGGGAAAACTTAAGGAGAAGACTTATTATTGAAGTCAAAGAGAATGAATAGAAAATGCTCTTGATACTAAGAAGCCTAATGAGCATTCCAATCTATCTTATGGTTAGGATTTATATATTTATAGTTGAAGAGATTTATTCAATTAAAGTTGACATTTTATTAGAAAGTTAGGAATTATAATACAACAATACAAGATTGTGAGAATGTCTAAAAAGTGAGAATTTATGCTAGTTGTTCGAAGGAAACAACTACCTCAGACCCTAAATCTATGGTGCTTTGGCATGAGTCAAAGCACGACCTAAGTCTAAGTGAAGATGGGTATATAGTTTATCTCCACAAGAGAGAATAAACACCCGACTGTTGGACTTATAACTGCTTTGAAGTGGTAGCCAACTAACTCTTCATGCGCTTTAAATCCATGTAGTCTGGTTATATGATTTGCAAGATAGTTTGATTGTTGTTTATTTAGAAAAAATTAGAGTCCTTAAACCTACTCCCAGAGACTAGAACATGAGTGGTATGAATAATGACTTAATCTAATGCAAAAATATTTTCAAGTTTTATTTCAATTTTGACACTTCATTTTGACAAAGGCTTTAGGATTTTGATGCCTATATGCATGATGAAAATAGGTTATAGGCCAAATCAGCTTGAAAAATATGTTCTTCACCATAAGGGATGCTCTCACAAGTTAAGCATTCCCCTATCGTGCAAGGATGAAGTTCCTTCATATTCAAGAGAAAAAGAATATGCATGCATGATGCGAAACATATAATCACACAACTAAGGATTGCTAAATCTTTAATTATCTTATTTATAGCCTAAGTTTTATGGTGCTTTATGGTGAAGTTATGAGTTGTAGAAAATTTTAGTTATGAGTTATAGTTAGAAAATTTATTTTTCTCTAAGAGCCTAATCATATCCAGGTCACACATTAAAGCATCAAACATATAAGAAACTAAGAAAAAAATGCCATTTCTAATGCGCAATTTTAAACATAATATCAACCAATTTTATAAAACTAGCATAAAAAAAATAAAAGGCCGGTGCGATCGGGTGCTGTTGTACAACCTGAAAAGAAAAGATAGGTAGTCGAGCTCTACCCTTATATAACCTAGAATTATAAAATAATAATTACAATTATAATGAATGAATGTTATGGGGGGTCTTTGTTATTCATGTCTTCATCTTTATATCTCCATTTGATTTGGTTTACTCCACTTCAAAGGCATCACATGGCCTCCCAGGACAAAGCCTTCTAACCAATATTCATCATTATCCCTCATAACATTAATCCTAATTCCTAATATAAAATTACATTAAAAATTGGAAATGTAAATCTAACTATACTTGCAAGACAAGTGTTAGCTAAATATACATACAACCTAAACAGTTATATTTATAATTTAGACTTAGCACCCTGCTGCACATGGGTAACCAAGCTCACTTATCCTAACTTGAATTATGCTTAGGGGCTTAAGCAACCTGAAAATAGAGCATTTATATATATTTTTAAGCGACCTCTTAAGCATAATCCCCTGCAAAAAATAAGATTAGGCTAACCACAACCTACCATCCAGTCTACGAAATAACACCCTAACATCCAAGCTAAAATATTACATCACAAAATAAAACATACACCAAATATACACCATCTAATATAGAGTTAGAAGTAGCGACTTAATTAAATGTGTGTGTTAAGGCTTGTGTGGTATGTTTTGCTAAGCATTAGAGTTGTAGTTCTCTAAATGTGAAAGGAATTTAACTTAACCATAAAGGATGATTTTACTTCAAGTTGTTTAATTGATTTGAGAATTTTTATTTGTATTTTCTTTTTTGTTTCATGTGACCTACACTCAGCAACTAAGTGTTATAAAGAGAAGAAAAGAGGATTTTCCTCTTTCATCACTACCTTAAGCCACTTTCTAAAAGATGTTAATTTGATTTAGTTCTCTTTAGTGAATGGCTTGTTAAATGATTTAATTAATCATAAGTTTAGGTTCATCTTAAATGATTCTATTCAATATGAAATGTATCTTAAGATTAACTTGATTGAACTACTACCACATGACATATATTAAACCATTCCTTTCCATCACATGTAACATGGATAAAATTATAAATCCTAAGTATACCTACACATGCAATATATTTTAGTATACTTAGATGATGAATATAGATATGTATATTTGTAAAAAATGAGATTTTCATTCATTAGATAAATACATATATATATAAGTGTATAAAAGTTTTAAGCACATACTTCGCCATTGTTAAACTTGGGGAGTAAGGTAAATACCTTCTTGGGGCTACTTAAAGTCTTGTCTCCAGAATGTCCAGGCTAGATATACCCACTATTCTTGAATACATATGAATATACAAATGACTACAAGAATGGAAAATCATGCAAAAGTTGTAGTTCTTTCAAATTATTTATACATGTGAGATAAAGTGAAAAAGAGATTTTCATTCATTAGCTAAATGCACATACAAGTGTATAAAAGTTTTAAGCGAATACTTTATCATTGTTAAACTAAGGGAGTAAGGTAAAGACCTCATTGGGGCTACTTAATGCCTTGCGTCTCCGGAATGTCCAGACTAGAAATATCCATAATTTTTAAATACACATGAATATACAAATGACTACAAAAATGGAAAGATCATGCAAAATTTGTATTCTTTCAATTGAAAGAAGATTTTCATTCATTAGCTAAATGTACATGCAAGTGTATAAAATTTTAAGCAGATACTTCGCTATTGTTAAACCAGGGGAGTAAGGTAAAGACCTTCTTGGGGCTACATAAAGTCTTGCATCCCCGGAATATCCAAACTAGATATACCCACTATTTTTAAATACACATGAATGTATAAATGACTATAATAATGGAAAAATCATGCAAAAACTATATTTCTTTCAATTAAATTATTTATATATGTGAGCTAAAGTTCTATCTAAATTATAACATAAAAAATACATAAGAATGAATTCAAACAAATGTTATGTCCTTTTCAAATGGACTATACACTTGTTAACATTCAAACTTTATATAAATCCATATAGACTAAAGAAAGATAACTCCATATCACATGTTCTAAGCCATAAGCACATGCAAGCTCATAAATATTTATAACTATTATCACTCCAAATATTATAGTTGATTTATAAACTTTGAAAATAATTTTGATTTAATAGTGATTATAATAACACATATTATAAAATTAATTCAACACATGCAAGCTTAACATAAGGAAAATTTCATTTGATTTATTTTTAAAAGACATTAATGCATGATTGGAAAGGAATACTTGAACACAAGCACATGAGTTGATTCAACTAAGTTAATTCCAAAGGATAATCATACTAAATAAAATTATTTCAAGTAAACCAAAGTTTTTTATGTCACTTTTAACTTTATATTTCGATTTGATTTAAGGAAATGAAGAGAAGTTTGATGATCCTAACCCATTCCATATTGGTGAATTTATTTGGTTTAATGGAATGTGAGTTGATTTTATGGGTTAATTAAGTTGTCATATGCATTAAATCTATTAATTAACCCTTGCTCATGTTACTTTAAAGTAATTAATTAAATAATTATGAGCCAACATGATATGCATGAAAAATAACTTACAATGATCCTAAGAAATGAAATGGCATAATGCAATTAGCTCATAATTAATAATTAATTAAGTTAAGGAACTTAATTAAGTACTTTTATGATTTTCTCACACATGTGGGTTCACCGTAAATTCCTTAAATGTCTTTAGGCTATTGAACACCTAAAGATTTACCCATGAATTGATTAATTAGGTAATGATTTATTGTTGACCTCCACATACGTGCCATAAGTCGAGTCAAGTCCACAAGTCTAATTCGACGGACTTCGGAAGAGACAGTGCGCAAATCGGGGCTAAAATGCACTGGACGTCATCAAAAATGGTCAAAATGACCTCCGATCGACGAACAAACTTCTTCGTTGCATTCAGAATGTCGAAATCGATCAGAACATAAATATTACAAAATCTAACGATCAATCGATGCGCTGAAGCTATCAATATATATATATATCAAAAGTCGAGGAGACGCGTTAAATGACCCCGTTCATGAAATTGATCATGTCGTTAGCTTCAAAATATCAAAATCTATCAAATGAGACCGTTCAATTCAATTGAACAAAGTACGAAAATGTCGAGTGATTTAGTGACAATATAAATCGAAATGGCAACGACATCACCAAAATCAATCCAAATGACCTACGATCGATAAATGAACTTTGTCATCGCATTCAAAATGCTGAAATTGGTCAGGATATAAATATCACATGGCTTGAAAATCAGCCGTCAATCATCAACTCACGCATATCGAGGCGTGAGCCACCGAGGATCAAACAACCTCCGTTCATAAAATTGATTATGTCATTGGCTTTGAAATGTCGAAATCTATCAAGCAAGACTATTTACACTCAATTCGGATGAGTCTGTGTGAAATCGAGCGGTCGAAAATGGCGACGCGCATTTTGAGCTGAAATGGACTCAATTTGATGATGACTTAAACCAAATGGTCTCCGATTGCGAAATTGACAACATCATTGCGTTCGGAACAACAAAATTACCTTAGATCGATATATATTGACATGTGCATTTATTGAAGCGAAATCCACATTAAAATCCTTTACAAATTTAAATTTATTTAAAAATCTCCAAATTACCCCTATGTTTAACCGTTCATCCTATTTCCAGTTTTTTGAAAAAAAACCTGCCAAACAAAAAATAGAAAAAGAAAAAAAATTAAAAAAAGCAACCTCCCCCCCGGCCTGCCATCCCACACCCACCAGACCTGCAGCTCGCAAAACCACGCATCCCACAATCCGCCTCTGGCCCGTATGTCCTCCGACCCACTCCGCTACCGAACCCGCAAGCCTGCCAGCGCAAACTGTCGACCCGTGCATCCCGACCAGCTGCATGCGCGTCTAGCCCACAGACCCACTGTCCCGGCCCGCCAGTGAACTCCAACCCGCTCCGCGATGCCGCGTGCGACCCGCCGCCGTTCCACTGCCGCCGGCCTGTCTTTCCGCCGCCGGTCCCGTTGTTCGCTCCTTCTACCGTGAAACAGCGGCCCGCTTTCACCGTTCATCCCGCAAGCCCACTCAACCCAATCTACAAATTCTTCATGGCCCAAGACTATTTCCACGACCCAAGCCCGTTGTTCCGGCCCATTCTGCGCAATCCAGGCCATTGTGCTCGTCCCACCAGCATGCAACCTTTTTACCCTTCCACTTTTAAGAACGGAAGAACATCGCCAAGAGGAATTCTTCTTCCGACGCCGCTCTTACTTTAGTCTCATTTTCGAGTGTCGGAAGAATATCGTTAAGAGTTCTTCTTTTTCGATTTGCGTCAGACTCGTAACCTTCCACTTTTCTTTCAGAATCGGAAGAACATCATTAAGATAAATTCTTTTGATTTCCCTCTCACCCTCGCTTTAGCTTTCGTTTTTCACACAAAATCGAGAAGAACATCATCAAGAGGTGAATTCTTCTTTTGATTTTTGGCGTCGCACTCCTCGCTTTAGCTTTCCAGTTTTCGCTGCGCCATAATTAGGGCAAGAACATCGTCGAGGTGAATTCTTCTTCGGTACTTACCCACATTCTTCCCGATACCACAGCGTTCTTTTGCTAGCGTTGAAGGCAGAAAATCGTAACATGTGGGATCTGTGAATATGAATATATATATATATATATACGCTTGTTTCTTTGAAGGCCGGTTTCAAGAGGCGTAATGGGATGAAAAATGTTGTCGCCACACGCCAAGGGGCATACCGAGTAAGCCAACACTTATTAGATGTCGCTCCCCCTAGAAGAAATGATGCCAAAAATTTTTCTAAATTCTAGACTTAGAAAAAAAAGGAGGGATGAATATATATTGCATTGTATGTCTTCTTTCTTGAATTCGGTCTCAAGAGTCAGAATTTAGATGAAAAGATGTAGTGTCACAAGACACCACTGCATTTCAATAAAGGCGCTGCAGGTAAGCAAAATACCCCGTAAATTTACACGGGGATGACGCCGGGAGGCTACCAAAATTTCATCAAATCTTTTGACTTAAAAAAAAAAGAGTGTGAAATGAGCTGATTTAAGAATGCTAAGTAGGGAAACCTGTAGCTAATTTTAAATTAAAAGCGGGAAACAAAAAAAAAAAGGAGGGAACCTTTAAAGCAAATTTGGGGAAGAATATAATATTTATTTAAAATTTAAGTGAAATTTGGGGGAAATTAATCTTAAACTCACAAACTCTAATAGCTATTTTCTATGGCTTAAATGAAAGTAATGAGTAAATTCTATTTTCTTGTAAATTCCTCAAAATTAAGCAAGCTTTAATTGGAATTTGGGGGAGACTAATGCTAAACTCATAATAAACTTGTAATAAACTCAAAATCTAAGAATGAATCTAAATTGGGTTTAATAGCTCTTATACAAATGTGAAGGTGATTACTATGCTAGCCAATAAGCATGAGTAAGGCTAAAAATAATAAACATTGAAATTGACATAACCTATCAAAAGTGATGTAAATTGAACATAATCAAGTTGGGAGAATTACAAAAAGTTCAACAAGTAAACTAAGAGCAAGTGATATTTTAAACTACAATCTAAATTAAAATGCCTTCATCACCACCAGATCTGCAACCCTTTGTACAAGCAGACAGAATGCGATACTAAATCAAAATCTATAAAAATTATAGGGCTTCCTTCAACCAAAAATCAAAAAATTTCATTCTAATTATGATTTCAAAATTAATGAAATCACTAATTAGGTGAAACTATCTAAGTTATGAACACCTGCATGTGCTCGAACATAGATATTTTAAGTGTAAATTTTAATGTCTGAAAAGGCTGCGTAGGTTAAATTGGAATTAAATGAAATATATATATATATATATAAAATCAATCTCATAATTAATAAATAAACACTACAAAAAGTCTTAAATACACTCGCATGGGCTCCGATACTATGTTGAATGTTTAAATTCAAGTGTCTAAGGATGCTTCAGTTGCTTCGGTTTACCAGTCGGGTTAACAAAATCTAAAACATATAATAAGAGTTTCAAATCGGTAAAATATTTGAAAACTGATTCTATCAGTGACAAGAGATCTAATCCTCTTGCTAAACGAGTTGACATGATCTAAAGCTCTTAATTTAAACATAAAATTATCTGAATTATTAAATATACCTGCATTATCTAATCCTCTGTTAGCAGTTAAACAGAAATGATAGGATCTAAAAGCTCTTAATTTAAACATAAAATTATCTGAATTATTAAATATACCAACATGGGCCCCAACATTATGTTGAATGCTTAAATTGCGAGGATGTCGGTTGCTTTTAGTCTTATGATTGATCGTTAACAAAACCTAAAAAACCTATAAAAAGAGTTTCAAATCAGTAAAATATTTGAGAAACCGATTCTGTCAAGTGATAGTAGATCTAATTCTCTATTAGTAGCTAAACAGAGTTAATAGGATATAAAGCTCTTAAACATATTCTAATCAATCAATTTTCAAATATCAATCGGAAACTATTTAAATGAAACTCTATCATTAAAAACTTAATCAATCCATCCACCTTCATAATCGTTTATTGTGGGAGACAAATTAAGAAAACTCTAGCTCACAAAAGAGCTAATGTCAAATCAAGTGTTCTGCTATGTTCACTCTCAATTAATCTCACGCGAAGGACGTGGTCCTCCATGCATGGCTGGCCACGATGAAGAAGCATGACCGAGTCCGATTGGGTGGTTTCAACCGGGCTCCATTATATTACGATAATAATGCATGCCCCAATGACTCCTTTGAGTTGTGAATCATAGGGTATACTTGATAACAAACAACCCTCATAGACTTAAGTCTCCTTAAACAAACACCCCGTGTCTATAAAGGATTTCTTGACGATGTAAACTGTGTCATTGATGAGGATCCTTCGCCGTTGATCTACCTCCGACTAAGTAGAGGGACCTGCTGGATGATGATGAAATCATGGGATCTAGATCGGGCACTTCATGATTCCCCCAACCATCCGGTTTAAGCTCAAATGATGAATTTCATATCTTAAATTATGAAACTCTATATGTTGCTACTATATGCTATGCACTTAGTGATCTAACACTTTTAATCGAAGTTCTCACTTATTAGGAGGGGTAATTAACTATAGGCTTACTATAATAAACTGAAACCATCTAAAGTCCTCACCAAATAAGGACAAAATCTTTGGGTAGTGTCTTATCTATTCCACCTTCAAAAATTACAACGACACTTTAAAACACTCTTTTCAAATTCAAAAAATTCATCGAAGAGGTCGGTGGCGAATGTTCGGAGCCCACAGATTTTTAGCGACTCTGCTGGGGACAAGATTCTCTTTCCATCTTTGACTAGTCAAATTTAAGCTATAGGAAGAGTGGACATGATAAAATTGATATTTAAAATCAATCATCAATGAAATTAAATTTAAATCAATCATATTCTTATGATTAATCTATTTGTTCTGTATATTGATGGATCTTCAGAGTATTGTTTATCATGCAACTAGGTCGTGGAGCCAATATCCGTGTAGCTAACGCTATAATCAATACTAGAGATGTTGGAGCTACTATTTAATTTGATAGTATGAACATCCCAACCATCACCGCTGTAAATAATCCTCTACGATCTGCATATTGTACACACCAACTGTGAGGAGGACAATTGGAATGACCACTACATGAGGTTCCTCAAAAGAGAGTCTTTGTGCTTAAAAAATTGATTCATTTTGAGGGACCATACATGAAGAGAACATTCACTATGCATAAAGTTTTAGTCACGTGAATGATAACCGCTAGTTGAACCTTTAGAAGGTATAATATCAAGCTTCCTCTTTAGAGAAAAGCGAGCGTAAAGAAGAAAGATAAAATATTGAGCGATCAAGCTTGTTATCTGAATCACAAGTCATACAACCAATCATACAACCAGAAGTGAGTATTTCTACCCCATAATAAATTTGATAATTTTGAGATGGGTGAATATGAATAGCTCTAATGGTGATGTTAAGTGGTATTTTGGGCTCAGTCACTTTAACCTTTAAGAAAAACATGAAACTCTATCTACTAATACATAGAGTTAATTAAGAAAAAATGTCTTATGAAGAACAAGTATCAAATATCAATTATCAAATAAGCCAAAAATGCTCTACTATAAAAGCTACAATCATTGGTAGTAAGAGTTTAAGATTGTTCTAAGCAATTCTTACACGGTGAACATCAGGGTGTCACACCTGAACTACATGTTCGGCAATCTGCTATTGAAAGGTCCCAATAAAAAAAATATATGGAAACCAAAGCCTCGAGAAGAAGTAGTAGCACAAAAGCTTCTACGTATGGAAGCAAGCTAACCTAGAGAAAGAGGAGAAAAAGAAATGTTAAACTACACGCTTAATAGCCATTGTTCAAGCAGAAAATTATGCAACCAGCTGTGGAATCAGAAGCAAGTGTTCCATAATAGGTTTGAAAGCCTAAGATGGGTAAAGCAGAATAGCTCTACTGGTCAAATCGAACAATCCTTCTAGACCAGACAACGTCAAGTTCCAATTTTTCTAGTAAGGAAACTTGAAACTGTGTATGCAAGAGTACATCGGGTCCTCAAAATTGTTAAGCAGAAATGACTGATAAAAAGAAAATATGAAAGTCCTGTCACCAGGGAGGCTAGAGTTGCTCCTCTAAGGAGACCTCCTCCTACAATCCTGGCAAGATGCCTACTAATTCAAGTCCCACATGGTGAGCATCGGGGCGTGACACTTGGAACATAGGCCCAAGAATCTGCCATCGAAAGGTCCCAAAAAATAGGTGAGCAAATTTGTAGGCCAAAACCTTGAAGTGAAATTCCCTTACAAAAAGACAACAACATGACATCTAGACTGCACTCCCACAAAATCCACTCCTTATGCGGTATTTGGAGTCAGTAAGTCTTTCCACTTGAACCTTCACGAGTAGTCATTCAACACAATCTCATTCAAGATGAGAATGTCCATCTACGGATGGAAGAGCTTGACGCGCTTGATAAAGGTAGGCTCTAAGTTCAATAAAATTTGGAAAGTCTACCAAATGAGCGAGGATGTTCAAAGTATTCAATCATATAGTGCGACCTTGAACATTTCAAAAAGGAGAATTGGTTCTGATGCTGAGAAGACCAATTATCCCCAATCAAAAATTCGATGACAAATTTGACCCTAACTGGGAAGGCCCTTTTGTCATTGAAAAAGTATACCAATGAGGGGCATACCAACTCATCGACTTAAAGGGTGAAAGACCAATGCCGCCAATTAATGGTTAATACTTGACAACCACATTCTCGAGGTACAATAGAAATCCCCCTACAAGACAGGGGCATTTTTTTTAGTATATCTATTTAGATTGACATCATGCTTCATGTCAAGATCCCTAAATAAAATACTCCAAATAAAAAACTTTTCTGTGAAAATTTTCCTGTTACATAGTGGGCATTTTTAGATTTTTATATACAAATGAAATCAATGTTGTATATTAAAATCTTCTTTAAAGTACATCAATTTGAATATGGATGTATTTGTATATTTTCATCTTAAAAATTCTCCTAAATGTACTTTAGAAATCCCCCTGCAAAATAGGGGGTAATTTTTTTAGTTTATGTTAAGTCTATTTAAGTTGACATCATGCCGTAAGATGAGATCCTCAAATATATTATGATTTAGGTTGACATTGAGCGTTACGCTGAAATCCCTAAATATATCTATAATTATCATTATTAAGTTGCATGTTCTTGCAGAAATAAAAAGAATCTATTTCTATGCATGAAAAGATAACCCTAAATGTCAAGAAATTTATCTCCCAGATATGCCAAATTAAGATCAAGTCGAAGAACTCGATTTGAAGCTTCAATCAACTGAGTTGGAGAAACATCAACCGCATCACGTCTATGACGGATGGGTTCTAAAGGTCGGACTCAACAAGCCCACAAATGGCCGAGTTGCTGACGCTCTCTTCACTCAATAAGCCGCAAGAAAAGGCCGCAATGAAAGAACCCTCATTCGTCAGTCTGATGACAAAATCACCACCCACTGCCTTAAACTGAGAAAGTTAAAGGTCAAACTCAACAAGCCCAAATATGGCTGAGTTGCTGATGCTCTCCTCACTCAACAAGAAAAAGCCGCAGTGAAAGAGCCCATACTCATTAGTTCAATGACGATAGCTGTTCAATCTCAAACCAGATCCATCTTAGTGATTACAAGCAACCAGGATCCAAGAGGTCTTTCTACTTGAATGATAGATCAAGATAATATGAGGAAACTCTCAATTTAGGGCTGCCTCAAATCAATCTATATATTGTCCGCATGGTGATATCTCAATCTATTCTCAAATGATCTAATCAAGCTCAAAGCATAGATCAAAGCTTATCTCCTCATCAAGTCTGTCAAAGTAGAAAGCACAGGACCGAGGAAGCAATTTCATAGTTAAAACAAACCCGATGGCTGAACTAAAGGAATTTTTTGGTTATTCAGTCTGTTAAAGCTCACATTGCTAGACTAATAACTCAAATATTGACCATATAAGCGAAAGGTGGGTCATTTGTGTCTTTCAACGAATCACAATGTAGCACAAGATTCATGAGTGCATACACTTCGACAAGTCAATAGGGACAAATCACTCATCATCAAGTCAAGCTCAAAGCTAGACGAAGGAATTTCAAATCCGACCGGATAAACTAATTCTCCGTGAATCATTCATCAAAACAAGCAGACCAATTCCTCCATCAAACCCAACCAAGTATGAAGCTGGCTCAAGTAGCACATAAAAAAGAGATCTTCAAAGCCATTGAAGCAGATAGTAGATAAGAGTTCTTATCAATTTGACAAGTCAATTGATAAATTGTGTCATTTAGCATGTCCTAAATAAGGATCACTCAGCCAAAGTTCGTAGTTATTGCTCAAAGCTAAAATGATCCAAGCTCGGCCCCAAATGGTCAATCAGCTAACAAATGTGGCTCACTCCAAGCGTGAATCACATTTGTTGGGGGGCATTTGTTGACCTCTACATACGTGTCATAAGTTAAGTCAAGCCCACAAGTCTAATTCGACGGACTTCGGAAGCGACGGTGCATAAATCAGGGCTAAAATGTACTGGACATCATCAAAAATGGTCAAAACAACCTATGATCGATGAACATACTTTCCCGTTGCATTTAGAATGTCGAAATCGATCAGAACATTAATATTACAAAATCTAACGATCAATCGATTAAGCGCTCGAGCTAGCAATGTGTCAACATGCATATCGAAGTAAAGAGGCACCAACGCAATCCAAACAACCTCTATTCATGAAATTGATCACTGTTAGCTTTAAAACATCAAAATCTATCAAATGAGGCCATTCACACTCAATTTGGATAAGTCTGTACAAATGTCGAGTGATTTGAAGTGACAGCGCGCAAATTGAGGCTGAAATGCACTGGACATCACCAAAATCAATCCAAATGACCTCCGATTGATAAATGGACTTTCCCATCACATTCAGAACGCCGAAATTGGTTAGGATCTAAATATTGCATGACTTAATGAGCAACTTATCAAGCGCTTGAATCATCAACACCGCATGCATATCGAGAATTGCCGAGGGATCAAACGACCGTCGTTCATGAAATTGATCACCCCATTGACTTTGAAATACCAAAATATATCAAGCAAGACTATTTACACTCAATTTGGATGAGTCTGCACGAACATCGAGCGGTCAAAAATGGTGACGCGCATTTTGACCTGAAATGGACTCAATTTGATCACTTAACCAAATGGTCTCGATTACGAACGCAGAACAATTATATCTTATATATATATATATATATATATATATATATATATATATATATATATATATATATATATATATATATATAGACTATGTGCATTTATCGATGTGAAATCCATATTAAAATCCTTTAATAAATTTAAATTTATTTAAAAATCAACAAATTATCCCTATGTTTAACAGTTCTCCCTATTTTTAGATTTTTTGAAAAAATTGCCAAAAAAATAAAAAAATTGGAAAAAGCAACCACTCCCCCCACCATAACTTCCTTCTCATTCTTGGCATCCCACGTTACTCCCTCTTCATTCTCTCCCACTCTTTTCTCTCATTTCCCTATTTTCTAATCCCGCCTCCTCCCTCAGCCCTCAGACCCACACGACTGAAATCTCTCCGGCCGTCTCCGCACCACTGAGACAGGTGCCAGAAACCGCGCATCTGGCCCATGTGTCCTCCAACCCACTCATTCTGAACAGAAGCTTGCAGACAAAGCTAACCAGCGTCCCACCCAGCATGTCTAGCAGATACCGCTGCCCCGCCGCGGTCCAACTCCCTGACCACTCGGATGCGATGCGCGACCACGTTGTTCAGCCGGGGCCTTTCAGATCATCGGTCTTGCCGCCCCTTCTCCCGGTGAAGCGGCTTTTCACCGTTCAATCGAAGCCCACACCTAATAAATTCCTCATGGCCGAAGCCCACTGTTCCTACCCATTCTGTGTAATCCAGCCTACTGCGCATGTCCCACCACCATGCAACCTTTTTACCCTTCTACTTTTTGCTTCACCGCAATCGAGGAAAGAACATCCAAGAGTGAATTTTTCTTCGATTCGCCGCCCTTGCTTTGCCCCCATTTTGCCACAATCAAGAAGAACATCATCAAGAGACAAATTCTTCTTTCGATTTCTAGCGTCGCACTCCCCGTAACCCTTCCACTTTTCGCTTCACCGCAATCGTGAGAAGAATATCATTAAGAGGAGAATTTCTTTCGATTTTTGGCGTCGTACCTCTCGCTTTAGCCTTCCCGTTTTCTCTTCGTCGAAAATCGAGGGAAGAACATCATCAAGAGTGATTCTTCTTTTGATTTTACGTCGACTCACCTTAGCTTTCCGCCAGCAATCGGAGAAGAACATTGTAAGAGAATTCTTTTTCGGTTTCCGTCGCACCTTACATTTACATTTCACATACCTCGTTCCTTTGCCATGCGCTGCAAATGCTGCGTTAGAACATGTAGGATCTATGAATGTGAAATATATATATATATATATATATATATATATATATATATGTGTTTAGGTTTGAAGGCCTCGTTGTGCTCAATAGGGTGCGACGGGATGAAAAAATAGGTTATGGTGTCACAAGACACCGCTTGCTATGCTCAAGAGGGCGTACCGAGTAAGTCAACACTTGTTAGATGTCGCTCCCTCTAGATGAAAATTTCTAAATTCTATCGAAAAAAATGGGGATGAATATATATTGTATTATATATCTTCTTTCGAAGGCCTCGCTGCTCAAGAGGCACACGAGATGAAAACTGTGCCAAGACATCACCGCTTATGTGATGAGAAAATACCCCGCATCAAACACTGGATGTTCGAGAGGCTACCAAAATTTAGTCAAATCTTTTGACTTTATAAAAAAAAGTGGGAGAGTGAAATGAGCTGATTTAAGAATGCTAAGGAGAAACACAAACTAATTTTAAAAAAAGGGAGGAGTATTTAAAGCAAATTTTGAAAGAAAGAATAGATTATTTATTTAAAATAAGACTAATATTCAACTCACAAACTCTAAGCTTAGTAATGAAGTATTTTCTTATAAATTTCTTAAAATTAAAGTTAAATTTGAAATTTAAAATAAACTAAAAATCTAAGAATCCAAAGTGTAATAGTTCTATAAATGTGGAGGAATATGTTAAAATATAACATTTGGTTAAAACAATAAATTTATCAAGTGTGATGTAATTAATGTTCAATAGTAAATTAAGCAAAATGAATGAAAATTTTAAACTACAATCTAAATCATATGATCAGACAGCAGATAAATGAAATAAAAATTATAAATCCTTAAACCAAAATCAAGGAATTTCATCATAAATATGATTTTCAAAATCAATGAAATCACTAATTAGGTGAAATTATCTAAGCTATGAACACTTGCATGTGCTCGGACATAGAGATTTCAAGTGCAAATTTTAATGTCTGAAAAGGCTGCGCAGGCTAAATTGGAATTAAATGAAAAAAAATATAAAATCAATCTCATAATTAAGAAATAAACACTATATAAAGTCTTAAATACACCCCGACACTATGCTGAATGCTTAAATTCAAGTGTTTGAGGATGTTGCGTTGATCCCGCTTTAGTCTTGGGGACGGGTTAACAAAATCTAAAATTTATAATAAGAGTTTCAAATCGAAATATTTGAAACTAATGTTAGTGACCAGATCTAATCCTCTGTTATCAGTTAAACAGAGTTGATAGGATCTAAAGCTCTTAATTTAAATATAAAATTATCTGAATTATTAAATACACCCGCATGAGCCCCACCATTATGCTGAATGCTTAAATTCAAGTGTCAGGATCTCTGCGGTTGCTTAGTTTATGATTGATCCAGTTAACAAAACCTAAAAAATTTATAAAATAGTTTCAAATCGAAAATATCTAAGAACCGATTAGTAGCTAAATATCCGATGGGATCTAAACCTCTTAAACATATTCTAATCAATCAATTTTCAAATATCAATGAAACTCTTTAAATGAAACTCTATCATTAAAACTTAAATCAATCCATCCACCTTCCGCAACCGCTGAGGGGCAATAAATTAAGAAAACTCTAGCTCACAAAGAGCTAATGTCAAATCAAGTGCGCATGTTCACTCTCAATCAATCTCACTCGAGACGCGTGACATGTGTCCTCATCATGCGTTGGCCAATACAGGCTTGATGAAGCTTACCGAGTCCTCGACGGGTGGTTTAGCCAGTCCGGTTTTATTATATTATGATCATGACCGTAGCGTGTATGCTCCCCAATAGCTCTACCCTTTGAGTTGTGAATCATAGGGTATACTCGATAGGGAAAACATCCCTCCATCAGCTAAGATAGACTTAAGCCTGTCTCCTTGGACAAACACCACCCCAAGTTTACATGGATTTCTTGGACGACGTAACCCATGTGTTGCTGATAATGATCCTTCTGTCAGGTTGGGTCGACTACCTCCTCTTACTAAGTAGACTAGGGACCGTGAGCGGATGATGGAACCATGGATCTAGATCGCACATCATTCCCCCAACCATCGGTTTAAGCTCAAATGATGAATTTTATATCTTAAATTATGAAATTATACGCTATCAGTACACTATGCATTTAGATCTAACGACATAGCCTTAATTGAAAGTTCTCTCTCACTTGGGAGGGGTAATTAACTATGGGGCTATAGGAAACCCAGAACCAGATCTAAAGTCCTCACAAAATGAGGACGAAATCTCTCAGTGTCTTATCTACTATTCCATCTCTCCAAAAATTACAGATACTTTAAAACACTCTTTCAAATTCAAAAAATTTAATCGAAGAGATTGCCAATTTTGGAGCCCACATTTATTTTATATTTTAATTAGATTAATGAAATCATTAATCACTTAATTAAACATAATTATCACATAGGTTAATCCTCCAAAAGTAGACTTAGGGAAAATATTAGGAAAGAGGCTCCAATTTAATCCTAAGTCTCATCATCAAGTTAAGTGATAAATGATAATTAATTAATTAATTTACTATTCGATGATTAATTAACCCTTAATCAAGTTAAGATTAAGATAATTCTCCTCATTAATTAACTAATAAATTTCAAGAAAATTGGGGAGGTACATTCTCCTAAACAATCTAAAAAAATTTAGGGTTAATTAATTAATTAAAAGTAATTAAATTTTTTTAAATCCTAATTAAGCTTTAATTATTGCTCAAAATTAATTAAACATAATTTTAATAAATTTCTCTCTGAAATGCCTTCAAAATAAATATTTATTTGTATTTTTATTATTTTTCTATAATTTGTTACAAGTTTTCAAAGTTCCAGGTGATTTAAATAATTTTTCATAATTTTTTTTATAAAGTCTATTAATTCATTTTTAACTAAATTAGACTATCTGAGCTCGAGAAGGTAATATCTCTCAATATAAAAATCCTCTTGACTTGAAATTTTTATGATATATGTATTTTAACTTCAATTTCAATCTCTGAAAATTTTAGATCAATCTAATTTGTATTTTTAGAGTAAGTGATGAAATTTTATTTTTACTAAAACTCAAATTAAGCTGAAAATATTTAATAAAATTTAGAGATTTTAGATTTTTTGGATTCCTCTCGATTTTTTGGATTCCTCTCAAAAATAAGAATCCAATGAACCCTTATTTATAACTTTTCATTAAGTATTTTATTTTATTTATAAATTTTTAAAGTTTCAGGTGAATTAAATAAATTTTAAAATTCAGAATTGCCAAATTTCCTAGTTATCCTAGTTAGCACGCGGCGTACATAACACTGACACCGCGGGCCATCATGACACGCGATGCCACATGGCATGCACGATTGGCGCCGTGGTGAAATGAGTGGGAAAGGGCTGGAGATGCATAGATTAGATCAAACCGTCCGATCACAGATTAGACGGTCCAAATCGATCCACACAATCCATAAATGAATGGATCTAGTGTGAAATCATAGTCACCATCCCTTTGAAGCGAACAAATGGATGTAAAGTTTCTTCCTCCTACCGAACGAACCAGACGCATGAATAGTAAAATTTGAGCGGTAAATCGCTTGGTTTGGACTATTTGGGCTCAATTTTCTTGCGATCTTCATCGAAAAATGGCCCAAAATGCATGGGGATGATGTACAATAAAGAATGCAAGAGTTATCTAAGAGATTTTCCTAGAATCGAAAGCAAAGAAAGAAAATATGAGATCTACAACCAACTAAAGCATTTGAAAATTACCTCATCGGGATGGTTTCCGTGGATGTTGATCCAGCATGCTTCTAGATGAGATAAAGCTTGGGATGGACCTAGGCTCTTTCCTCCGCTTGGAATATCATATTTGCCAATGATCGGCACTTCCTCGTCAAAATTCGCTTGGTTTGAATGGTTTCTTAGCTCAAAGGAAGTAGGGAATGGATGATGGTTGCTTGGGGAGTTCTTAGAGAGTGAAATGATGGCATAATGAGTTCCAATTTTTCTTTCCTCCCTTTATGCTTGGTTTTGGTCCAAAATCACCACTAATGGTGATTTTTGGCCCGTAGTGGATGTCCTATAGCTTGAAGTGAATGAGAATGGTAGGGAATCATCTTAGGTGGCTTCACTTAAGTGGAGGTAGGTGTGAGAATGCAGCCAAGACAAGGAGTGAGAGTCCTTGCTTGCCAAGTGTTCTAATGGAGAAGGAGAGGTGAATTCACCTCCCCATAAGTCATGGCTGACCTAACCATCTATTGGGTCAGGTTGGTTAGTGTCCTTGGAGCCTAGGTGGACAATGGATGAGTGTCAAGTGGCCAAGGAATATAAATGATCCATTTACATGAGTGTTTTATCTTATGTGATACCATTAACCCAAGGATAGAGTGGTCATTTGGCATTGGATTCAATTTGACCAGATTTAAAATGAGTTAAAAGTCAGTTTGATCAAATTTCATGTCATTTGGAGTTCATTTGGTTATGTTTGGCTTAATTTGACCAATTTGGGTCAAATTCGGTCAAAATGAGTTAGGTTGGCCAATTTATCAAATTAGGTCAAACCAAGGGTTGGGTGAAATTCATATGACCATTTAGAGATGATTGTATGATTTGGTTGAATTCAATTTGGATTTGATTGAGTTTTAGGTTGGTTTGACCCTTTATGTCAA
The DNA here is from genome assembly GCA_021442155.1 of Cymbidium sinense. NCBI lineage: Eukaryota > Viridiplantae > Streptophyta > Magnoliopsida > Asparagales > Orchidaceae > Cymbidium > Cymbidium sinense. The sequence continues at coordinate 43,648,336 of CM038228.1, forward strand.
GTTCAACTTGGGCTAAGAGGGCTAATTGGATTTGGTTTGGCTCAATTGGAAGTTAATTCATATTCAAATGTTGGTTTTGGGTTGATTTGACTCATTAGTTTCAATGGATTTGGCTTAGGTTGTAATTTGACTAGTTTAGGTTCATATGGGTTAAAGGGTTGACTTAGTCAAAGGGGTAGGTTGACTTAGTTTGACCCAATTTCTGATAATTGATCAACCTATAATGATCAACAATCATGTCATGAAGTTTGAACTGGCTTAATTCAGTTTGATTTAGATTGAATTGAATTTTGGTTTATATAGGTCAAATTGGCCACTTTGGATCAAGTGAGTCAATTAGGTTTAGCTGGCTTGATTTTGGGTTGAGTTTAATTTAGTTGAGTTTACATATGAATTTGGGATTGATATATAAATCCAATTGTAATTATTTTGAGTTCAATTGAGTTTTGGTTCATATGAATATTTCAAATGGGCTAAGTTGGGTTGATTTTGGTTTGGCTTGATGATTGTAAGTTTCATTTATATTTGGAATGATGATTGATAGAATGATTGATTTATGAGAAAATCAATTGAATTTGGCTTAATTCAAATGAGCTTTGGCCAAGTTCAAGAAAATGACTTAAAGGGTTTCAATTAGGTTTTGATTTGATTTTGGATTAGGTTTGGCTATTTGAGTTTATATTTCATTTATATTTGTAAATATAAATGAAGATATAAATGACTTATGAGAAAATCACTTGAGTTTGGAGTGATTTGAAAGCAAATTTGACTAAGCTCATGGAAATAGGTCAAAAGGGCTAAGAAGGAGATTTGATTTAGTTTGATTTAGTTTTGATCATTGGCATGTGGGTTTCATTTATATTTGTGAATATAAATGAATAAATAATTGATTTATAAAGAAATAAATTAATTTTGGATTGATTTGAATGGGATTTAGCTAAGCTTGTGGGGGTAGGTCCATATGGCTTAGGAAGAGTGTTGGTTGGATTCGATCATGGGCTTCAAACATTTGATTTGGAATTGAATTTCAATTTGGATTTAGATTTGAAATTGAGTTTGATTGTAGGTTTGATAGGATGAATCTGGATTGGACTTACGCTTGGGGGAGGAGGTTATCTTAATCCCAAACTCATAGCCTAATCCTATGTTTAATCTTTCTAAGTCTCTAGGTTTAGGTTAAGTGTTCACCCAATCTTTAGAAGTGGCTTATGACTAAGGAAACCTTAGTGTGTAGAAGGCTCCTAAGTCTAAGATGAGGAGATTAAGAACTCACTCTAAAAGTGAGGTCAACTGTGCTCCAAATATAAAAGAAAACTTAATTCCAGTTTGTCATTTCTACAATACTAATCATACATCAATAAAATTTAACCCAACTTCCTTTTGCATCAAGGATCTCAATAGGGGAGCACTAGTAAGGGCGGTGGAATAATATGTATAAGTGGTCTAGCATTAAGAAGACTAAGCCAAAATAAGCCCAAGTCATCCCCAAACATCACACTATGACATGATCATCTTTATCATCCCTCATCAAAATTCATTCATCACATCACCTTCACAAATGACCTTCCCATTAAATCAAAATCATATCATGTATCCTTTTGTGACTCATGCTAATGTAATAAAAGTCACAAATTATCTTTCCATGCTTTTACTATAACAAGTCGTTGTCCACTTGATGTTTTGTATTATGATATCTGAGGACCATCCCCAATCGAGCATAAATGATTTATCTTACTATGTTATTTTCATTTACCATTTCACAAAATATTCATGGCTCTTCTCAATAGCAAATAGATCAAATGTTCATCAATTGTTCTCTTCTCATGGCTCTTCTCAATTATTTCAACACCATAATCTCAACAATATATATAGATGGAGGTAAAGAATACCAAAGTCTTTAACAATTATGTGAAGCCCATGGAATCCAACATCTTATCAGCCCGCTCTACACTCCTCAAGCATATTGGTTTAGCTGAGCGACACCATTGAAATATTGTTGAAACTAGACTAACTCTACTTCAACGAACTATCCTATCTCTCTCACTATGACAATATGCCTTTGACACAACTATTTACCTCACCAATCATATGCCCAAATCTATTCTTCACAATAAATCACCTTTTGAGTCACTTTTCTCAAAAACTCCAAATTATTCCAAATTAAGAATTTTTGGCTGGTTGTGCTATCCTTGGCTTCATCCTTATACTAAACATAAACTAGACCGATCGAGATCATGCATCTTTCTTGGTTATTCAAATATACACAATGCCTATATTTGCTTTGAATCAACAAATTATCAAATATTTATCTCTCGACATATTCATTTTTGGAAAATTATTTTCCATCTCTTCCAAATTTTCACAATAAAGACACAACAAACTCGATCAATCTAAGTGGACTAAAGACACACCTCCGCCCCACCTTCCATCTCATACAACACCCTCAACTCTAATAACCCTAAACTCACATATCCAACTTCTCACAATCAATATCACCACCCATTCCACCTATTCCACGCCCCTTACTCCATCCTACTACTGCCAACACGCCACTAAACTTCCCATCATTTACGCAACTCATATAATTATTGATTGATCTATCAGTGCGAAATGTTTGAAAGATACATCGAATCCCTAGAAAGAAAATATTTTTAAAATTTTTAATTTATTTTGAAAGATATATTATTTGAATTTGGATGTATGATGACTAATTGATTATCTCATATGGGTACACACTATTTTTAAAAAATTTCTATAGTTATTTATTTTAATTTAAAAAATATTTTTTATTTGATGTGGGTACGGGATATATTTTGTTTTCCCACCATTGGTTTTAGGTCCTCAGCATCTTGAAGATGTTTTAGGGTTTAGGCTCCTTTTAATGAGCATTATTCTTTTATTTTTCTCTTTATTGTTCTGCCCTTAGTTCTTATTGGCACTCGTAGAGCGGCATGGAATGCCCTTATTCATCTTCAACATATTTTGATTCCTCCAGATTTTTTTTTTTTTTTTGGAAGATTACATCCATAGCACACAATTCTTATACATTTACATATTTAATACACAATAATAATATATATATATATATATATATATATATATATATATATATATATATATATATATATATATATATATATATATATATATATATATATATATATATATATAATATTTTTATGCATGAAAAAGTGATATTTTTAATATAATATTAATTATTGAAATATTATAATATAGATATTAGATATATAACTATATGAGAAGTATGTGTTATGTTTGTAAATTTTTTTTTTCGTTTCTTTTAAGGAAAAATTTGGCTTATTTCTTGTCATCTATGGTACATATTAACATCAAAATTTTCATATTATTTATAAAGTATTTAATTTTTAATATTATATCAAAATAGTATTATTATTATTTTTTTAAAGAGAAACGCATCTTTCTATATATAGGAAAAATATATAACTTTTGTGAATATTAAATTTTAGATATTAAGATATGAAAATGCATAAAATTATGTTATATGTAGGTAAATTTCTCTATTTTATAAAGTCCTCTTCCAAGCTGCAAGAGAGGCTGAAACTTGTTTTGGCGAACGCTTCTTGCATTAAATGAGCCCATTGTTGTATGTGCCAACAACCAAATTTGTTTATCCCATTTTCTATAAATATTTTTTTTTCTTGGATATACAAGGATATTTGAGATCATTTTTATTTTCTAATTTTTTTATTTTATTTTAAATATATCTTGACTTAAAATAGAATATATTTAATATCTTAAAAATATATTATTATTATTATTATTTATTAAATATTATTAAATAAATAAATTATGTGATGATGATAAATATAAGTTGAGTAATAACAAAGATTAGTGCTTCAATGATAGTGGCCACTAGGGGTTGGTGCGAAACCATGATTAATAGGGATGAAAATCATTTTTAAGAATGCTTTAAATTTTATTTTTAAAAATAAGTTCCATGAGAGTGAACCAATCCGAATTTTAAAAAATGGATTGAATTAAATTAAACATTTTTAGTCTATTTTAGTTTCTCATTAAATGATTAATACATTTTTTTATAAAATTATATAAAATTAAACTTAATATTTTAGTTAAATATTTTAAATTAAACCTTAACTTTTGTTTTAAAAAAAAACCTCATTATTATAATATTTAGCTTGGGAAAAAAATATAATATACCGACAACGCCACTTAGGTATCTCACAAGCTCATGATGTAATGCTCTATTTATTTATATAAAAAAATGCAACATTGAATTTCTTTATGATGTTAAACTAAAAGAATGAATATGGTGCAACTTGAGTTGAGCTTTAGCATTGAGAAATTGGACAATATATTTGAGATTTTGTTATATTAAATGGGTCATAAAATATAAGAATATAAGACTAATATTTTATTTTTAAAAGTTATATTTTATAAAATAAAAAATTATTTTAAGAATATAAATTTCTAATAATATGTTGTAAATATCTAACATATTATATTTTATAAAAATTTTAAAATATTTTTATATCATAAATTATATTTAGATTCATAAATCTATATTCTCAAAATTTTTAAATATTTATATATTTTTAATATGCATATATCTAGATTCATAATACACATAATTATATCTTAATAAGTTTTATATCAATTTTTAGTTTTATAATTATTAAGAATTTAATATATTTATGTAATTTATTTATATTTTATTATATATCTCTCACAAATTTATATTAATATATTATTTATATTATATTTAATAATTTTAATATTTATTATATCATATGTTTAACTCTTGGTTCAACTCCAATTGGATCATTGAATCTTAAACATTTTATTTTTTTCCAGCTCTATATCTAATCTAATCAGACTTGAACAATCTTAAAAATGAGCTCTTGTCAAATAGAAAAAAAGTTTAACCAAGATTCAATGAACAATTATAAGAGGTTATCCTTAATTTATGGGGCAAAGTATTCTACCACCCTTCAAAAATTTAATTTATTTTGATGTATCAGAAAGTGATTGAATCTTCAAAAAGTTCAAAAAATAAATAATAATTATTTAAAACTTATTTTTAATATATTTTCAACGATTATGTTGATGACAATTATTTAATTAAAAATTTTGGATAAATAAATAAATTGAATCATTTTGAAGTTTAATAGAAAACTAATTCTCACTCCAAGGAAAACGGCATCGTTAAGAGGTATGTGTTCTTATTCTAGGGTTTTCCTTCTACGATTTTCTCTCGCTTCCCCCGCTCATGTGGTTTGCTTTGTTACGCTCCTCCCGGGTCCTCCTTGCGTTGTTGCCCGGCCTCCCAGGCTCTGTCGGGGCTAGATCTTTTTCCCCTCTACCCTTTTTCCCCTTATTAAATGAATCACCTAAATGATCCTCTTCGTGATTCTCACTGCCACTCTCTCTTCTTCCTCCAATCCGACTCCTTTGCATTCCCCTGGGACATCTCCCCTCAAAGTAAGGCCCCCTCTCTTACAATTGAAGGACCTGCTTTTCTAGAACCACAAAGCAAATCGCTTTTCTTTAAATTATGTCTGAGTGTTTCGAGGAGGCTTGTTTCTCTGAGGAAGAACTTATCGACGGAATGGTGACTTTCTCACGGTGGGGCACGAATCGGAAAAGGCCTTTCTATAAATCCC